>SSSI01009922.1:0-129836 GCA_004796505.1 Oryzaephilus surinamensis
TAAACATGAAACTATTATTTTCCAAGAAATACCCGTAAAACCATAAAAACTGGCATTTATTGTCAAATATTTGAACTAAATGGTATTACATTTATAATTTAAAATGGTTTATAAGCATTTGGAAATTTAGATGGTAAATTTCTCAATAAATGTTTCGAAACATGTTTCCATTCAACAACTTGAGAAAATTCTATAATACGTTCTTCTATTTCCTTTTGGGTTTTATCCTCTTGTAATTTTAATAAATATTTTAATAAACGTCCATACTGTTTATTTGTAAATGAATGCCAAATTGAAAAATATAATGTATGGCTTGTTAATATTTTTGTATCGCTTGGATCGACGAATTTTAATAAATTCCTCCATGTTTCGGCCACTTCTTCTTGCAATTCTTTGTCTTTTTCTTCAGTTAATGTACGACATATGGCAATTCCTTTTCGGCATAAGCACTCAATTAGTAAATTCTTCATCATGTCCATTGAACTATACACAATAAGAAATAACTTAATATAAAAGATTATTCGATAATGACTTATTTTTACCTTTTAATTTTTGCTGCATCTGAACGCAAATCAGTTTTTGTTGCAATGTAAGACAATAAACTTTCCTGATCAATTTTATCAATAACTTCGTTTGCAATTGTAATAACTTTAGTTAAATCATTTTTATTGTGAGTATTTTTTGAAAGGGGCAGTACACGTTTGTCTAATGGATCTATAACTTGTAAATAAGCTGTATGAAATGGCAAATAATCATTATATTCTTCAACAAATGTCTTATAAAATTTCTCAGCATTAACCGCATCCAATTTTGTTAGCCATTGTGCTTTTAAATCTCTAACGCCTTCATTAAATTCTTCTAATTTCGTTTTGTCGGTGTTTGTATTTGAGGTAGTTGAAGATTTTTTCACACTATTATCACACAGAATATATTTAATTGGATAACTGTCTACTTTTTTACCACTTTCATCTTTTGCATAAGTTATAACACCAGTTAAATAATGTGCTGGATTGTTAGATTTTACAGGAAACCTGAAATTGTTTTCATTAATGACACTGTATATGAAGTAGATTGTTATATAATTACTTATCGGCAGTTAATGGTGCTATATAGAATGGTATAAATAAATTTGGATTTGAATGACAAAAAATGCCAGCTTTTTTTCCACCAACTAAAGCTTGTGTATAACTTAAATAAACGTCCATTGTTATATTACTGTTTAATTTTTGTTGTATTAATATTGGTAGTTCTTGTAATTTTTCTAAATAATCCTTTTTATCTAAACGAACTTGCAAACGAATCACGTAATCACCTTTTTCTAATTTAATAGTATACTAAAGAAGAATGGAAATAAGTTAAATTTTCGAAGAATTCAGTATGTTTTCGTGTACCTTTGATGGATAAGCATCTCCACAACCCATTAGTTGTTTATTAGAATCGTACAACATCCAAAATTGCGATTCATACTCATTTTCATACAACAAATCGCTAAGCAATGTGAAATTTGGTGATACTTCACATTGCTTTGATATGCTGAAATTGTAAACAAGTACTAATTCGTATATTTGACGATTTGGTGGGATAATATCGCGACGCGATAAAGGTGTTATTTTTCCTTCAGTGGGTCTAAAAAACAAATACAAAGCATTAAGTGTCGTGTGTTATGTATCCTTCAGTTTCAATACAAAAAAATCACTTTGTTACGTACTTAACGATTTGTACTGAATTTTTCAACGTAACTGAAGGCGAGACTTCTTCCCCCTGCAATGTTTGTACATCAATTTGTTGTATACCATCAGCAGCATGCATTGTAATTGCCGGTTGTGTTGGCTTAATACCATAAAAATGCAACGAATAATCTAAATTTACTTCACCAATACTGGCCCAATACTTAGCAATAACCAATTCTAATACAACACCACCTTTTACTTGAAAACAAATTTTTGTATCAACATTCGACGATACTGAAACGGTTTTATTCGTTTCAAATGTCTTTGATATCTGTTTTGGTACTGTTTGTAATGTATGTATTACAAATCTTCCATTATCATCGTCACTATTTAGTTTTAAAACAGCCCATGTAGCATTATTACTAACAACATAATAATGTCGAACGATTGTATTCGGTTTAAATGTAACGTTTTTATATTTAACAACATTTTTACAATCGTTTACTTCATGTGGCTTTATAATTGTTATTGGTATTCTAAAAACAGGACCTTTTTCAATACAATTAACATCGTATGCAAGTATAAACGTTGAATGAACGCCTTCAGTTAGTCCGCCAGTATTTATTTTAACGCCAAACATTCGTGCCGCATTCGACATATCTAAATGACTTGGATATGTTACATAATCGGCACTACAAGTCAATACAAATTTCATATTGAAATAAATTTTTTTATCGTGCGCTATATTTTCATGGTTGAAAAAGTATGGTTCAATAGATACTTTAATATTATGCACGTCTCTGTGTAATTTCGTACGTAAATAAATGCCTCTTGCATTTGCCGAGCCACAAATAATATTAAATCTTACACTGTTCTCTTGTACATCGTGATATTTTGTTAAATAATCAAATGCTTTGTCGATTTGCACTAAACCATTGCCTTGTGCCTGCACTTCTACACCATTTATGAATTGTGCCGTATTTTCTAAGGCCCTTTTCACCGAATACGGTGTGTATCCAAGTTGTTTGGACAACATACCAGATATTAATAAAGACACACTGCCCGCCACATGAGGTGAAGCCATTGATGTGCCATTCATTAGTTGGGAATAACGCAATGTGAAATTCGGAACAGACGTAATGGCACCGCCGGGGGCGCAAATATGTACGCCGCACGCCCCGTCAATGGTGGGGCCACGCGACGACCACGTATATGGGGTGCCAGACAATTTTTGCGGCATTGCATATTCAGCTATCATCATTTCTGGTGAAACATACGCACCAACACTGATAACCGGCTCTTGACTTATATCCGATGGGGTTGTTACTGTGCCAAGAGCTGGACCATTATTGCCAGCCGACGCAACCCATACAACACCGTATTTATTTACAATTTCATTCATTAATTCACCAATACGACTGAAAGTTTAAGTGCAATTTATATAGTATACGGTGTTGTAAAATTTTGTTAACAAATTTCAATAGAAAATATTGTTAACAAAATTGAACATACATTTTATAATTTTTTTTATGATAGTTACCCCGAATCGACCCAGTATGCACGTTCACCGTAACTCATATTGATTACGTGCACTTTTTTATTTTTTTCACACAGTTCCATTACTTTTATCATAGCCCGTACAAGGGCTGTACCGGTTTCCATTGAACCTAAACGACCGTCACCAATTGTTAAAGATACTATTTGAGCTCCAGGTGCTACACCGTTCTGTTCTGGATCGTCTGGGAAGTAAGCTGAGGCTATTGAAGCCACATGAGTACCGTGGCTAGCTGTAATACGAGCCAGAATAGGACAATAAATTGTAAGAAACTTCGAATTTTGAGTTAGTAATTACAGTTGTAAATTACAAACGAAAAAATAAAGCATAAATTGTGATTAAATACGAAAATTACTTTTTCTGGGAAATATTTTCGTTTTATGGTGGAAAAATTTAAATTACTTACAGCAAACTCCGACTAATTCCAACAAATCACCGTCGTTGTGGACGTTTATACTAAAGTTTAATTGATCGTCTTGTGTTAAAGGTGCATAAGAATGTGTAGTACTAAATTCGCCCAACAGAGGGCAGTCCTTAACGTCACCATCGTCGCTGGTGTCAACACAACACATCCATTTATCACCATCATGAAACAGTATACAATCGTATACTGGTCCAGCGTCGACAAATTTCTTTTCAAAATTTGTCAAAATATCTAATTTTGCATCTAAATCTTCCTTTTCCAACTTTTCCGCTTCAGTTAAGTTAGAATCTAGCAAATATTATCACAAATTAGTCATACGAACTGAAATTATTCGTATTAATGTGCTTACTGGTTGGATGTTTTGAATCGAATTCAGCAATTTTTCGACTTATATCGGCCACACACTTCCTGTGACTTCCGTCCCACACTTTTTTCTTATATTCGTGTTTCATGCGATCCTTTAGCCGATCTGGATACAAATCGAATGCATGTTTAACGCCGATTCTATAAGATTCTTGGGGATTATACCATGTAGATGGAATCTAAAAAAAATTGAAACTTGTTTAAAACGATTCGTGGGTAATCTATTCGGTTGTCATACTTTTATTTTTCGGCCAGTTAAACCGGTAATGTAACCGTTTGTCGGTGTTACAACGGTGCTAGTGTTTACATCACCGCAACCGCTGCAATCGAATCGCTCGATTATCTTTGGTTCACCACTGCTGGTTATCTAATGAAGAAAAGAAACTGTAGAAGACATTTCGAAGGTTTCGACCGTATTTTACCTGTAAACCGGGCGCTCCTGGATCAATTCCAGAATCGAAAATTGCAATCACAGTTCCCGTGCCATCATATTCCGGATATTTAGAAAGAAATGACAATACGGCAGTTTCTTTCTTTGGTAATAAACCAGATAAAGGGAACTCGTAATTAGTTGGTGTTTCATTCATTTTTAACTAGAAAATTTAATTAAAATTTATTTGATATGTCTTAATAATTCACGAAAATTTAAATTTAAACAATTTTTAACAATAATTGTTGGTCTGATACAATATACTGTGGATTATGTAAAGTTTTGCAAAATTATTATTAGTGCTTTTATTGAGCAAATTTAAATTAATTAAATAAAAAAAAATTTTACCTAACCTCAAATATCAACACAACTTGGAAGAATTATATGCACGTCACTGTACTGTATTTCTTATTTTCTTATAATAATACTACTGACCTCTACTAGCTTCACAATGTACTGTTAATGAGTGGTAAATTTTGAAAACTAAAAAATTTTCCCAATACTTTTTTCAAATTGATAACCTTTTACAAATCAACAAATAACAACAATATTACTGACTATTTTTATTATTTTTTTTAAGAAAACAGAAAATCACAAAATATCTTAAATATAAATAAACATCACTTCTATCACTTGAAGGCATTTAAATAATAATATGAAATAACAACAAACATTTTTTTTTATACAATAACTTACCCATATAATGTGGTAAAAGTTACGATGATACTTAATAAGTTGATGTTGTTAATATATATAGATGAATTTATCATTGAATAAACAATAAAGTTAAACCATTTTTTGCATAATAAAATTAGATAAGTAAATTAATTTCTAAACAATATAAGTGAAATGTGCTATATATTTAATTAAATCGAGTACATAAAAAGTGTGCTACTATGATAATTTTTACACTTTATACATGTACCTGATAAATCGAAATAAAATGCTTTTATTTACAAATGAAAATATATTTTATTATTAACTTAAACCTAAATGTATATCGATTTTCTTAAAACGTTATACATTTTAATTAAAATTTTTAATTGTTTTTTTAATTAAATATTAAAACTACAATAAAACTGTACACATAAATCTTACTGATTTTCTTTTAACTATAAAACATTGGCATTAGAATTTGTTTGTTAATAAAGCTGATAAGGAATTGTACATCTGGTGTTTAAATAAATTGTAATTATATTTATCAGATTGGCTCTCTTTGAAATCAAATTAAATTTTATATTTTGAATGAATATTGAACACTCCGATTGCAATAATTTACTGATAAATGCTATAATAATTAACACACATTTAAAATATATGGCAGGAGACTATGTATTACGCAAAAGAAGCTCATTTTTCGACTTTTGGTTGAAATTATATATATTGTTCACGTGTTGACGTGCACTTTCACATTATCACAACGATTTCATTTTTATTTAGCAAAAATTAATAGCACTTTCATTGAAGGGGACGAAGTACGAAGAACGATGATGAATTTTCTCTTATACAATTTTGTTTCCTATTTTTTAAGTATAGTGACAGTGATCGACAGTATAAGAACAATAATAAATATATTATCGCGCAACTTAAACGCAATTTCTTGTTTTAAATTTATTTAGAGTCTATTTATTATTATATATATGTATATATATCTAATACTTTGGTCCACATGTTCAGCTCAACTGCCTGGGGGTGCACTTGCTAAATTAGCTTCTGTTAATGCATTCTCCACTAAACGTCGATGTGTTCCTACTAATTCTGGTAAATCATATGCAATTGCTACGTCCAGCCTATTTATTGGGCAACCTCTGAAATATGTGCATGTTGCTGATAATTGCTGGAATTCATATAATGGATTTAATTTGAAAAAGTCCTTGTATACTTCTGGATCTGGTAAATCGTAACGTGATATATTTGTTAATGTTGATAGTCCTTCGTATATGTGATAGTCTTGGGGATGTTCGATAATTTCATCGGCCACTTGTTTACGATTACCAAACACCGATTTATGATTATAATATGTTGTCAAATAACAATCTACCATTTTTGCATGGTTTCGTACACGCACCTAAATTGCCAACAGAAAAATTATTACAACAATATATATTTTTCATCAAAAAAATCCACTTACGGCAAATCTTCGTGCACTTGCTATTTTATTTTCAATACGTTTATCAATTGCACTACGTAAGTCTCTAAGAAAAGCCCGTTCTTGAGCTTGTAGTAGTCTTACTGGAGCCCAAATTTCGTATGGTCTGCTCCATAATGATGTTGTATACATAACTGGCGGTTGTGGTGAAGACATTAATGGTGAAATATTCCATATTAAAGCACCCTGTACCCTCATCAGTTCTTCAGGTTTCACTTGATCGGCTTTATTCAAAATAATTCTAGTCTAAAACGGAAAAATTTACAAATTTCAAGTGGTTTTATAGACACTAAATTCGTACTTGATGTTCTCTTCCTTTGAGTTGATCTAAAATGGCTTCAGTTTCTGGCCCAACGTCGAGTTTAGACGGATCATATACTAAAAATATAATGTCCGCTCTATCTATGAACCATTGGCAAGCATCATTGAATGGAAATACGCGAGATACTTGTTTACGTACCTCCAAAATGCCAGGAATTTCAACGATATTTACCTGAAATTCAACTCACAAGTGATTTTTATTGTATTATAGTGTATATCTACCTTTTGTAACAATTTATTATTCAATTTAACACCACGCAATCGTTCTTCTAAGCCTTGGCCGAATTTTTGCAAACCTGAGAATGTAAAATCAGCTGCTAATTCAGTACCATCAATAACTTCTGGTTCGTCACCGTACATTAATATGTTGAAATATGCCGGTGATGGTTCGGCTCCAGTGCGTAAAGAAGTCTCATTATATTCATTGTTTGTTAAATAATTAATTATTGAAGATTTGCCACCACTCCAAGGTCCCATAAATAGGATAAGTGGCTTTGAAAAAATTTCAGCATCGCCAAAATGACGATTACTCAAATCTCTGTATTTATATAAAACTTCTAAAGGTTTTATAGCATTCTCATATAATCTTTTCAGTTCGCGTAATGTTATTTCAGATATTCTGTTTATTATATTTTCAGTTTCGGATGATTCATCATCTAATTTTAATAATTGTTCGACATGATCTCTGTCTCGGAGATCTTCTGGAATTTCAATATCTAAAATAAGATCTTCTTCTGGAACAAGTTCACCGCTTTCATCCGACTGTTTCGCTTCACTATCTGTTTCTGATTCACCGGCAACTTCTGTTGATTCTTCAGCTGCAGCCGCTTCTTGTTCCGCTGGTTTTGAATCATCAGATTCTTCACTTTTAGCTTCCGTTGTTGGTGGTTCTTCAGAACTAGCCGCCTCCGGTTGTTGTTCACTTTCTTCTGACTTCGCATCTTCCTGTTCCACAGCAGCTGGAGCATCTGCTTGTGCTTCTTCCACACTTTCCGCCGTTTGAGCATCTTCGACACTTTCTGTTCCTTGAGTTTCTTCAACACTTTCTGGTTTTTGATCGTCTTCAACACTTTCTGCTTCCTTAGTATCTTCTACACTTTCCGCCCCTTCAGCAGGTGTTTCAGTTTCGGCTGTTTCAACACTTTCCTCTTGTGCTGGAACTTCTTCAACACTGTCAGCTTGTTCTTCGCCCGCTTCAGCTTGCTGTTCTACACTTGCACCATCTTCTTGGGCTGTTTCATTTTGTTCTTCAACACTACCGGCTTCTGGCGCTTCTTCAGCACTTGGTGCAGCTTCATCGGCTTGCGGTTCTTCTACTGAAGCTGTTTCAGCGGTGCTATCTTCACTTTGTTCGGCTTCATTGCTATCTTTTTGTTCAGCTGTTTCTTCAACGCTTTCAGCACCTCCTTCTTCTCCACTTCGAGATGCCTCTTCGACGCTTGCAGCTGCCTCCTCACCACTGGTAGCTTTTTCTTCTTCACTTTTTTGTGCCTCAGTCGATTCGGCTGTTTGGTCTTCAGCAGTTTCAGTGCTTTGTGTATCTTGTTCACCAGCGACAGCCGTTTGTTCTTCACTTGCTTCAGTCTGTGTCGTTTCTTCTACAGTTTCTGTGGATGCTTCTTCTGTACCATCTTCTTGACCAGCTTCTTGTTCCTGTTTTAATCAAAAATTGTGCATTTTTGTAATAAATTTGCACATATTTTACTCACTTTGTTTTCTTCATCACTTTGTGCAGTTTCTGTTTGTTCTATACTTTGTTCTTCGTTTGTATCCTATTTATAGATTTTAATGAAAATAATAAACTAAAACGAATTTAATTTTATATTAAAATACCCCTTCTTGTTCAGAAGTTGGTGCACCTTCAACCGATTCATTATTATCGACATTTTCGGTGCTCTCTTTGGTTGTATCGTCATCTCCTTCACCAATTGATTGGTTATCGGAGTCGTCTTTAATATCTACTGCTAATAAATCTTCTATACTGCTACCAACCGTTTCTGGAGGAGTATTAACTGTTTCACTAGTTTCGCCAGTTTCTAACTCTTTCAGAGCTTTTTCGATATATGGCCGGCATTCGGATTCGGATGGACCTTCTGACTCTACCTCACCTTGCACCCCTTAAGAAAATTTTATCATTTTTTTTTATAAATTTCGTCGATATTATGTCCTTTGGCATAATTCCATTAAAACAACTGTTATTTCATGTTATATATTAGCATGTAATTTTTTAATGGCTTTATGAATATAACAGCTATATAAAGTCATTTAATATTTTTATTGTGGTTAAAGTATAAAATTCGCATTTATTGTGCTGATTAAAGGTAAAAAAAGTAAATGAAGGAAATTACGTCATTTTTCAAGTGGTATTTCGATTTATGTTACAAATATTTATACTTTGTGTAATGAATGACGACTTTGTGGTAATAATTTAGTGTAATTTAAACAGTTTATTATAGAAATAGCGTTGAGGAAATTTGATATTGTAGTTGTTTTCTTTTTCATGCACATCATTTTTCTATGCTAATTCTGTAACAGTCTAGGGTATCTTATTTTGGCTGAATGCCTATAGTGTAAATGCATTAAATTTACTTTTATCTAGTATTATACATTCGAAAATTTATTTAAAACATACAAATTCATTAAAATATACCAATATTATGCAAAATAGTTATCAACAACAATTTAACTTTTCAATACTACGAAATAATTGTATGTAATAAACTAATAAAAATTTTGTATATTCGTATAGTGTTCTTATAATAATAAATGTTAAAATTTAAGGCCATATATCATTATCATTAATCTTTAATTTGATCGTAAACCTTTTTATTGTTTGATATAATTTTAGAATAACGTTTATTTGTGGTAAATTTTTATAATTAGACCATTGCTGATCTTAAAATAAAACACGGATTTTGTAGGTCGGTTCACACAGTAAAAAAAATTATATCATGGCTGCCATATTACATAATTTTTGCAAAATATAGGAATAGTTAAAATTGTTTTAAACAAATTTATATACCACACTAGAAACTATATATAAATTATTATACACTTGAATTCATTCACGATTTTTGGGGCACAACAAAAACCAAAAATTATACAATTGTGTTTAGTGCTAAAAAACCGGACTAAAGGAGGATTTTACGTCTTTTTTTTTATTTAAAACATACCCTGCAAGGCAGTGGAGAGAAGCGAAACTCCAAGAAGTAAGAAAAGCCACGAGGACTTACGGTAGACCTCCATGGCTTTTAGTTACTAGACCGGACACATAAAATTCTCGCACTGAATACCCAGATTACTTTGGACCATCACCTATTAACATCACGACGCCGACCAGTAGCGTCGTTATTACACATATTTCCATAAATACCTTGATTATTATCTAAAATGTGTGCGAAATATTTGCGTAAATACATTTTACGACAAATTTTAACTGACAATATACTCAAAATACAATGTTGTTGGGTCAAAATGCGAGCTTCTTTTTCAAAAAGTTTTATTGTTTGTAAGTATTGTGGTAAATATTTGAAAAATTTTTTAAAAAATTTCAAAAATGGTACGCCAATGAAGCAACGTCAAAAAAACGATGCCAATCGACGTTCATCGAATTTATATATAAAATATATGCATATAGGCGTATCCCTTACTTAAATTAAGTCACAATCTACAGTCTACACTTAAAAGTTTAGTTTAAATGATTTTGATTTAAAACTAGGTAACTCATTCAAGATTGTTAACCTGGGCTTATAGTAAAAAAAAGGCATTTAAATGCAAAGTATCGCGTTACATTTATTTTTCTCATACATATTACGAATTAGTGATTTCGTATAAATTCTATTAATAAAATTTGAATTTTATTAGACGTGCGGTCGAATACGACGTTGTTTATTTTTGTGTTGTTTATTTATATTGAATTTTAATCAATATATATTATATATTTCGTTATTTATTACGCTAACCTACTGACTTATAACAAATTATTACAAGTTTGTAAAATAGTACATCTATTTTTAGTTTAACCCCATTTGGCAAGTTAGTACAGATTTATTTTGGTCATTTTTCTGTTATTTAATTGACACTGATTTATTCAAAAAATTTCTTTATAAATTCGTACGCTTAAATACAATAATTAATTGACTTAAAATTGTTTTTAAATTGGACTTAAATAAAATGAAACAACTCGTAAATGCTGAAAATGACTAGTTTATTATTAATATTGTCATTACACAACCATTTGTTGAAAAAGACCTGAGATTTCATTTAGAAAAATACAAATTCATAGTTTAAAATTCTTCATTCAACAAGCGATAAGCCAATAATCGTTTGCTGGTCTCAGTGTGATTTTTATTAAAAGTGAACCAAATTGCAATTGCACATCTAGTGCCTTTCGTAACAGCTCTCACCCCATGTAAATTTTCACTACCTGAAGAAAAACCAACCATTCGACCACATTTCGGCGTAATTTCGCTCTGAAATACCAAATAAATCTGGATTTTTTTTGAAAGTTTCCTTAACTTTACCTGAACATTTTCCCCTCTTGGATCTTTAGAGAATATGAATTGGCCACCCTCGAAATTATCATTCAAATACAATATAGCACTGTAATCTCGCCATGTGTAAGCTGGTTCACCTTTAATGCAAGTACCATTTAATTGAATATTACAATTATCCGCATGTACAGCATGGCTAAAATCGTTTTTGGTTCGTTTTGCATCTAAAATAATACCAAAAAATATTTACAATAGCAAATCATTTGAATTTATACACACCTTTAAAGGCTGTACGACAAACTAAATGTGAAAAAGATATTTCTAAATCATTATTCAACTGAAAATAATCAATAATTTTGTCTCTAACATTTTCGGTTAAATCTAAATATAGTTGTAGGTAATTTTTATTTATAAAACCATAATACGTTAATAAAATGGCACGTGTTAATGTGAAACCTGTAAATTGTTCTTCGATTGATGGTGGTTTTTTACCCTCGTAACCGTCCCCAACGATTGCAAATAATTTGGCTAAATTTAATAATAACTGACATTGTTTATTTGTTGCTAAACCATCAGATAAGAACCGTTTTATGCCATTTAATTGTTTGTCGTTCGATATAATACGATATTTTGGTTGGTATTCAAATGCCTGTCAGAAACATATACAAAAAAATTGTTCTCTCATTAAACATTTTCATGTAAATAAAAAGAAACAATCAAGTAAATTTATTAATATTTATTTAGTTGAACACATAAAACAACAATTAAGGGGTTAATCAAAAACAACAAAAAAAAATAGTGATTGTTGTAACCATTTCCCTTAAAAGCGTGAAATCAGTTAAAGTTGTCCCTGCAAGACAAACCAGAACAATATTTGAAAAAAGCACAATCTTTTCACACATGCAATATACAAACTTAATAAAGAATATATAAAAAACAAACCTCAACAACCTCTTTTACTGGTTCTGTAAAATTGAACTGTTTATTTATAAATTTCAGCAGTTTATTTTCATATCGATCACGATGAACATATCGAAGAGTTTCCTGCGGAGCAAAAACAAAAAAAAAATTTAATATGATCAAGTGCTAAACCGAAGTGATGATTAATAAATTTTATACATCGTCTGGTACGAAAAAGTCTTCTTGCGTTTTTGGTAAACTGAGATAGTAGTTTTTATTGCTCAACATTGTTTCATCGTCTGGATAGAATAATAGATAATTAGCAACTGATTTACATGCGTTTTTAATGTCTCCCACTAAAACAAACATTAAAAATTGTGTAAAATTGTAAAATGGTTAAATTTTATTATCATACACTTAAAATATGCAAACTGTAAGTAATGGTAATGACTCGGTAGTAAATCTTCGTGTTTTTCACCATTTAACGAGTTCAATTTTTTTTTGCAATTTTGTTTGCATTTTAAACAATATGTGAAATGATCTAAAATTGGACATTTTTAACAAAATATCAAACATCTTGTGTGGAACTGTTACTTGAAATTGATGGTATGAAATCTGGGTACCATCCTGGGTCGAAAGGGCCTTCACATTGGGCCCTGCATTCCTCTTCAACCCTCATATAAGAGTATAACGATTCTTTCATATTTTCAATAACACCATGCCAATGTTTTTTCTCGTAACTATCAGCACCATGTATATACAAATATACGTAATCCTAACAAATATTTTATTGTTTTTTAATTGTCCATTAAATTTTATTTATAAATTCTTACTTGTGCGTCGTAGTTAATAATTTCATTCATATTAACTTGTTCCATTAATGAATATTGCTTTAATGCTGTTTGAATGATTTTGTCATCAGGATGTGCAACTAAATATGTAAATGCAGCTGATGCTGCCTTTTGATATTCTTTTATCTGGAAATAATCGGATATCATGCGTTTGTTTGTCATCAAATTTCAAATAAGTTTCATATTAAAATACAAATAAATTTGTGTACGCATCAAATCATTTCTAACGTAAATACATACATAAAATTTAAATTTAGAACAAATTTTGTGAAATGTTATTGTTAAAACTTACTTGATAGTAACATAAATGTAAATATTCGAATGGTTTATAATCTTCAAATAATTTTTCAATTTCCGGGTTTATGCTAAAGTCATCACTAAATATGTCATTGTTATTTTTGCACTTCACAATACACAGTGTTTGTTTAATTGTTTTTTCATAAAAATATAAATCGTCTATATCGATTGGATACAAAGGACCGGAAAATTCAGCTTCTTCTTTACAATTTAACCGACAATTTTGTAAATGTTTCATATATAGTCGATATTTTCCTAACGCTAATTCAAAATTTTTAACACAATCTGCATAACGATTCTCTAAATATGCTTCAACACCATTTTCATACAATGTAATACAATTTTCATCGTTTGATAACGATATCTTTGGTACGTTTGTTAATATAAGGAGTGTTATTAAAATGCACGTGTACAACATCGTTATGAAACTTACACTAATAAAAAGTTATAGTCGTCGAGTCTGGAGTCTGGAGGAAACTTGAACTGATTACATATGTATATGTTACAACTTGGACCATCCAGCATCTCATATCAGGGCCGGGCGTGGGACATTTTATTCAACTATAGTCAACCAAATTTTAAGAAATCCGTTCCGACACCTTTTATCTCTAATAATAGCTATAAAAAGCAGTGTACTAAAAAAATTTATACTGCGTAATTTATTTACGAACTTATCCTACACTTTTTTAATGTATTATCCAAAAACATTTTTAAATTGAAAAAACATGTGTTGAAAAGTACAAAATTAAAAAAGCCCGCTTCAAATTTGAAATTGTGATCGTTAGTGCCCTCTAGTTGTTTTGGTGTTCAGTCTACTTATGTTTCTGTAACTGGTATTAATTTCGACAGTATTAATGTCAGATTGTTTTCCATAAAAGTAAACGTCAACATTTAGATATTTTAGTTGATTTTTAGATAATTATGTGCCCTGAAAATGAATCGTAGTGAGGGATTTGTAAAACGACGAAATGTAACACGTGAAAACAGTGAAGGCAACAAAGATATACAAAATAATGATAAAAAATCAACACCCGACGAAGATGTCGACGATGGTGATTCAAAAGAAACGCGTTTAACATTAATGGAAGAAGTATTACTGTTAGGGCTGAAAGACAAAGAGGGTTACACGTCGTTTTGGAACGATTGTATATCGAGTGGGTTGCGTGGATGTATATTAATTGAATTGGGCCTACGTGGTAGGATTGAATTGGAAAAACTTGGCATGCGACGAAGGGGTTTATTAGCGAGAAAATTGATTGTTAAAAATGATACACCAATTGGTGATGTATTATTAGATGAAGCACTAAAACATCTCAAAGAGACAGACCCGCCAGAGAGTGTCGGATGCTGGATTGAGTATTTAAGTGGTGAAACATGGAATCCGTTAAAATTGCGATACCAGTTAAAGAATGTACGCGAACGTTTAGCAAAAAATTTAGTTGAAAAAGGTGTACTAACAACGGAAAAACAGAATTTCCTATTTTTTGATATGACAACACATCCATTAACAGATAATATAACGAAGTCGCGGCTTATTAAAAAAATACAAGATGCCGTTTTAACGAAATGGGTTAATAATCCACAACAAATGGATAAACGTATGTTAGCACTTATATTTTTGGCACATGCAAGTGATGTACTTGAAAATGCTTTTGCACCACTAAATGATGATGATTATGAATTAGCTACGAAACGTGTACGAAAATTGCTTGATTTAAATTTCGAAGAAGAATCCAGCAAACCAAATACATCGGAAGTTTTATGGGCCGTATTTGCTGCATTTACAAAATAAATTCACGTAAAGTGATATATTTGGAAAATGGCAAATCGTTCGTCTGTAAATTGTAGCCTATTTATTATAATCTTTAATTAATATATAAAAAAGAAAAGAAATTTTAATTTTTATTATGTAAATTCTTAAAAACAAAACAAGCAATTCGTTCATTCATAAGTAATTATTATTTTTTATATTATAAATACATTATACACCCTATATATTATATCGTAATTTTTAAAATTAGTTTTTAACCATATTGTATAAAACTGAGTGGCTATTTAAAAATAATAAATCATGCATTATTATTATATATTGTTTTTGGCAAATATATTATTATGTTGTTGTTAATCGAAATTAAATACCTAGAACAATTTTTGTATTTATGATACTGTGATAGAGTTTTTGTAAATCGCGTAATAATTGTACAACTCCCAAAGATTTTTAAAATAATTATTTTGTATTTGAAAAATCATGAGGAAACAATTATGGTCACTTTTTTATACTATGGTTTCGGTATATTTAGAATGGAATTAAAATTTTTTTTTCAAAATATTCATGGTATATTTTGCAATTCTGTATATAAGAACAGTTTAATCATTTTTACAGAATTTCGCCCAAAAATCATTTCCATTTGTTAAATAAATGAAAAATTATTGGATGTTTCAATACTTGTCATTCCAAAACTGTTAAAATTTCGTTTTTTTTTGTTATATTTAAATATCATTATGAGAATTATTGTATTAAGTCTAAAATCAATGTGTAATATTTGAATTTTGAAGAAAATCTTATTTGTGTTAGTAATTGAAACAATTTATATGTTAAAATGAATGTCATATACCTAATAAATAATATAAAAAGCTATAAAATTGTTTATTTTTAATTGTAAAGAGTGTATAAGCTTATCAGTATAATTACACATGTTTGAAATAAAATATGATGTGCTTAAAAAATACGAAGTCTGGATTGTTTTATCGAAAAATTTTATTCTAAACAGTAATTGTACAATTAGTTTAATTTTTATCTACGAAATTGTGTAACAATTTTTAATTATTTGATTTTTGCTTAAAACGTTCTTTACGTTTTAACGATTCCTCATAATTACGTCTACGCCTTTCTAAACGTTCCTCTTTTAGACACTTTGCCATTTCGCGATTCTCTTGATTGCAGTAACCAAAAAACTTTCTAAAAGGATGCTGAAATCGTACATGAATAAATAGTTTCGCCAATTTTATTTATAATCAATTACTCACATCGTCATGACATTTGTAGTATAATTTTATAAGTTCATTACACCGTTCACTATGCAAATGGGGTGACAAGTCTGTATGCATTTTACCAAAAAGAAACAAATAAGAAAAAACAGCTTATGGGATGTTATTTTCAAATATTTGAATAAAATTTAATTATTTGTACAGACTAAAAAATTCTAAGAATCAAGTTATCTGGTTCATCCGGTTGGCGCTTTCGTCAATTTTTATTTATATTTAGTTAGATGTGAGGTTATGTTTGCTAAATAAGTTTTCCCTCGAGTTTTCCTTTTTCCTACACGTTTTCATTTTCCTGCGTATTTTCAAGTGTGTTTAAATTGTAAAAAGTAAGTTATCATAAACTGATTAATAGTAAATTTATCACCAAATAGCCGAATAGTGAGTTAATCAGTGAAAATTTCATTATGGTTTTCCCGGTCTTTTCAATGAGTAATAAAACTTTGATTTTTTTACTAAAAACATAATTTAATGAGTTTTATTCCAGATAATATGTACAATAGATTTACAAAAGCTATCCTAGGCTTAGGATTTTTCATAATATATTTCAGCGGATCGCTGTATATTTTCAACAAAGTTTACCAAACATCGAAAGTCGTCATTGATGAAGAGTACCATTTGCCTTTAGGAAATGCCTATTGTTTTTCGCAATTCGATTTGGTAAGAACAAGGACTAGTTAGATAATTCGACATTAACATATTTGTGTTAATTAAAAATTTCATTTTCATAGTGGGACAAGAAAGTGACGACTTTGCCAGGACTGTACCTCGTAAGCTATATAATCCTGTCTCCACTGGACTTGTGCGGCATCTATTATTTACGATTGATTAATTTGGCGTTTCACTCAGTGAATATATTGCTGTTTTATAAGATTCTGTCCCATAATAATCCACGAACGTACTGGAAAAATGTGTTCTCCGCTTACAATATCACATTATTACCACCATTGTACTTCTTCAGTTACCTCTACTATACAGATATATTGTCTGTGACCACAGTATTATTAATGATTTATTTAAGTATTCGAGAAAATCATTTTCTCGCCAGTATAGTAGGTTGTTGGTCTGTTTTGATGCGTCAAACGAATATAGTTTGGGTGATGTTCCTATTGATTCGTTTAGTAGTTGTTGAAACTTATTTGCTTTCATTAGAACACAGTTCCCGACGTATAACTAGAACACGATTTGCTATTGTTGAAAAAGATATAATCAGATTATTGAGAATATTTTATTATCACAAATGGATTATTTTCACCAAATCATCGATAGCATTTTTATTGAATTTGTTCTGCTACGTTTCACTTGTAGTTGCATTTATTATTTTCGTGATTACAAACGGTGGTATTGTTGTTGGAGATAAAACAGCACATGAAGCTACAATTCACATTCCACAACTGTTCTATTTTGCTTTGTTTGCTGGTTTCTTTTCTTGGTCTCATTTGCTTGATGAGGTTGTACCATTTGCGAATTTTTGCAGAAAACATTTCCTGTTTGTCGTGCTTACTGGTATGATTATGGCTTATATTATTCATATTAACACTTTGGAACATCCATATTTGTTGGCTGATAATCGTCATTACATTTTTTACGTGTGGAAACGTTTATATGGAGCTGATGGTTTCCGTTATGCTATTATTCCGTTCTACATTTTTGGTTTGTATTGCATTTTGAAGACTTTCGTAGAGCATGATGATGTAAGCTTCTTGATTGCTTTCGTTCCATGTTTAATAATTGCTTTAGTACCGCAAAAATTGATTGAATTTCGATATTTTCTTATACCATTTGTGTTATATCGTTTAAATCGGCGCTCCCCATCTTTTGCTGTGCTATGTATGGAATTTGTGCAGTACGTAACGATAAATACAATAACCATTCATTTATTCCTACATTTGGAAATTGATTGGGACAACTATGAAGAAAAACAAAGATTGATCTGGTAAAGATTGATATTTAAAAAATTGTTCCTTGTTCTTTTAAAGAAAAATTGTTCCTTTTGTTTAGTTTTTGCATGTAGTTTTTATAAAAATGTGATTATCATAAGAAGACTGTTAATTTTTTCATTTAATTACCAAGAGTTAATTAACATTAATGTATAAGATAAAGAATTGTTTTGTTTAAGTTGTTTATTTTATATTGTAAGAGTCGAAATTGTAATAAGACTGTTAATTAGTTTTTAATTTGTAAATTGTAGTTGTGTAAAGTTTTTATAAACTATGACTACGAATATATTTTTCTAAAAATAAAAAATGTACCAAACGTTTTTAAGTTTCAATAAGCAATAATATAGGAAACAAGTTTGTAATAAAAATTGTGTTGGATGTACTTAAAACTGTTTCTCATATTTAATGTTTTCTGGGTTTAAAAGTTTATAATAAAGTATTAATAAAAAATTGTGTTTTGATTCAAACTTCTAAAAAGTGATTAATGGAAATTTTATGTATAATAAATGAAATAGAACATATGTTTGTCTAAAAAGACATTTAATTAATTCCAAAATTACAATAATAATATGATTTTTTCATAATTAAATAGTGAATGTACGTATTTTACAAATAGAAATCAATAAAATTTACGTAGAAAAAAAATCGTTAGTTAAGAATTAAAGTCTGGATTTTTCCTTAAAATGACAAAACCTTCCATAATTGGTGTTAAAGCAACATATTCTTCAGTAGCTAATTCAGCACGTTCACCATACGCTAGTAAAACGGGCGTTGTGTGTGTTTGGAAACCGGTGATTGTTTTTGGTTTGCCAGCTTGCCCGACAACATCAACAGCCAAACCAACTCTAACGGGCACTGGGAGTGGATTTAAGTCTTCATCGAATGTAACTAACATTCTTGGTTGCATTGCAGCTGCTAATGTGTACAATAAATAATGAGAACGGCCCAAAATAACTGAAAAACAAACATTATGCAATATTTTCCTATTATGTATTTACAATAATTTCAGAAATATTTAGACACAGCAACATTTTTAACTTACTGTTTTTAACGTCAAGGAAGCCAACAAGGGTTGCCATCAAACCAGCCACAGCCACAGGGCTCATCAGTTGTCTGTCGCTATGAAACGGACTTAATGTGAGAGTTCCTTTGCCTAAATGTGTTAATCCTTGTGCAATTCGTACCATAAACAAATTATTTGGATCTTTAGCATGGAATTGTGCCAATTGTCTTAACATTGCCGCTAAACGTGCATTATTCGTACCAGCTCCAACTAATCCCATAGCAAATATAGCATTATGTGCCACTTCTGCATCACTGTCATGAGAAAATTTACTCAACGTATCTAAAATACTTAATTTCGGATTTGATACGGAAATTAAGCCAAGTGCTAATGGTACAGCACGTCTTATAACCGGTTCACAATAACGCAACAAATGTCCAAATGTTCTAAAAGCCATTTCACTACCAATATCTTCACCCATACTAATTAACGCTATGCCCAATACAGCAATTGCTTGTTTCGACGACAAATCTTTCTCTTTATCGTCTTTACTATTTTTATCTTTTGAATTTTTATCATCTTTATCATTATCATAATGTTCGGAACAAATGTGTAACAAATGTTGTACTTTTAGTACATTTCCCGTACCGGCATAAGCACAAATTTCAACCAAAGTAACGGCCATCGATTTAAACGGTTCTGGAATTACTTCCAAAGCGGCAACAATCGTATCAACTCCTTCTTGTTTTCCCAAATGACACAAACCTAAGCCGAGTGGCAAAAATCTGGCGTACGTATCTTTCAGTTCAGTTTCGGATTTTTCCATTAATGTTTGCATTATTGTTGTTGTTACTTGTGGATTTCCAGATCCAACAGCAATCATACCACACGCTAATGCTGCCATTCCAATAACTTCCATATTCGATTTTGGATCATTGAACACGGGCGTTAGCAAACTCAATACAGCCTCACGATTTGAACCAACATAAGCTAAACCAAGTCCCACAATTGCACCAATACGCATTATATTCGTATGGTGGAGTACGTAATCAGACAGCAAAGCTAATGCCGGATCACATTCATTACGTACACCACAATTAACAATACCGCAAGCTAATAATGCACCTGATTTGATGTGATCTTCACTTGAATATAAATATTTATCGATTGGAGTTAAGCCACCATCAACGTCCCATAATAAAACTAATCCTAATGATGCTGTTGCACTTAACATGCCGTGTTCTTTATTTTTATATAACCATTTATTGCCGTCTTCCATTAACAGTTTGTCTTGTCCGAATGCGGCGTTTACAAAACCATTTACGAAACTTGCAGCTAAATTTTGTCGTGCTGAATCCACGTTACTACCGCCAAATGAGGGACGAGTGTTTTCTAAATGGGATTTGTAAACGTCTTCCGGTGTTTTTGGCTCCATAATATCTAACTGTAAAGTGATTCGGAAAGTTGAAACGATTTAAAATAGAATTTGTGTCAAATTGAAAACGAAAGTGGCAAGTTCACAAGAATTACGTCTATTCTAAACGAAATTATTGACTTACCTCTCTAGCCAAATTCAGAAAATGATTATTTAGATGACAATTGGCCATAATTTCGATTAAATCTTCATATTCTGGCGTTGTGTCTGGTATTTCAATATAAATTTGTTGCCTACCCAACATAAAAGCTAATTGTTTTTGTACAGCTGTGTCGGTACAAGACGTAAATATTTCTTCAGTTAAACTGTGATCATTCAACTGCATTGCTAAACGAAGTGATTGAGGGTATTGTTTAAATTTGTTCAATAAAATCAATGCTGTTTGCAGAAGAGTTACATTTTCTGGATCGGGAACGTACGGTACACAACTGGTTAAATATAAACAAACACGCTGGTAGATATTCTCGTCCACATATTGTTCTAACAAATCCAAACGTTCAATTTCCATTAAAAGATCGCAAGCTTCAGCTTCAGCATTATGTGCCATATTATAAGGAACAATTTGCTTACTAAGCTGAATTATTTTCTCGCGCACTTCTTTATTTCCAGACACATCTGTCTCACCCCATCCGGCAGCGATTTCACCAGAAAGGTGACTGTAAAATTGCGTCAATTGTAATAAATTGTTTCTAAAATGTTGAATTTTTAATTTTACCGAACATATTCGTGTCCCCATTCGCCGATTTTGTCCAAATCAGAGTATAAACGGTATTTTAAACATTCTCTACCTTCAGCCATTGTCATAGCCAATACGGAAATAATATCAGCACAAAGTTTCTTAACATCTGCATCTTTTATTTTTTCGTAAACTTGCTTCATGGTGTCGTAATGAGGTTTCATGAACTTTAGTGGTTTAGGGACTGAAGTCATTGAGGTGGTAGATGCCCGAATGTGGTTGCTAAGAGCCTGGAGAGCTGGTAAATAAAGTTCTTCATTGTTTTCCTGAAAAATGATTTGCAAAACTACTACAAACATAACCTCAAAAACGACTATTTACCTGTAAACGTTCAACACACAGATTTAATTCTTCTTGTAACTGTTTATCTTCTTCAGACTGAAATAAGATGAATTTTTTATAGAACAGAATTTTTTAAATATTTCTCATTTATTTACCAATTCATTTTTCTCTTCTTCAGTTTGCTTAATTTCTGTTTTATTTGGAGCTTCCACTTTGGTATCACCCATAGTTGAAGATTTAATAAAATACTGAACAACTAGTACAACTTATGATTGAAAACCTTTTAAAAAGTGTTTTGTATGTTATTTAATTGAGAAAATACAATAAATGATTACTTGCTATGTCATCCGGTATAAAAGCAAGCAACCTCACGGAGATTTACATTTCCTACTCCGAGTCGGTTCACTTCTGAACAAATTTTTTAACTCAAACAGGCATAAATAGCAAATAAAACATCGATTTTAAACAGATTGTGTTCCATTGCTATTTTAAAAGAGCACTTCAAGAACAGGACAGTATCAACGCACTATAGGTGCACATAAAAAGCCATTTAAAGCTTTTATTATATGATATTTAGTAAGATTTACTTAGTGTTTTGACAAAAAATGCTTCTTATGTTACATAAACTTACTTTTAAGTTATATTTTTAAAATATAAATAAATCACAAAATAGTTTTTAACAAACGAACATACCATGCAGCGGCAAATTTGAACTTAGCAACAAATTTACAACAATTTAAATTATTTTTACTTAAAATTGTTAATTTGTGTTGAAATTGGGCAACTTGTTCTGGTTGTTGATTATTTGTTTGAATTTCGCTTTAAAAAAACAGTAATAATTTTAAATTTGCCGGTTTTAGCGGAATGGTACGAAGTGAATCCAAATAAAACGAATCCAAGAAAATATCGATGGTGCTAAGACCCTATATACAGAAATAAATAAATGAGAAATTTTCTAAATACTATAAACATAAACTGATATATTTGTATTGAAAACGTGAAAATATATTATAAAAATAATGTTGGTGCTTGATAAGACATAATTTAATTGTTGGTAATAAAAATTTAATTAATAAAATAATGCAGGAAAGAGCATATCCCGTTCGTGCTGGGTGCTTTTCGATTATATTTTGTATGGAGTAAGTTATATTAATTATATATGTAAATATTGTTGATTTAACAAAAACGTGTTAATATTTAGCATAATTATTATCTATGTTTGTAAATATTGTATAAGAATGTTTGTTAATAATCGTTTGTTTCTATTAATTTGAGGTTTTTTTTTTGGTTAATTTCAGATTAAGTGCAAGAAATATCGTAGATTAAGGAGGAAATTAAGTTCCTCCTATTTTTACTGATATGGTCACTATGAATTCCGACAAGGCAGCCGCAAAGCGCAAGCCAGAGCCAAATAACGGCGGCTGTACAGCTACCAGTACAAATGAAGAGTCTTTTGTGCCATCACAACAACAACAACAACAACAACCAGTCGAAGAATCGCCTAATCATTTATTGTACAAAAAAGTATTGCCTTTTCTGCAACCGAACATATCCAAATATGTTAATTGGATTTGTTGTATCACTTTCAGATGGAGAAAATTGTAGAGAAAATGCAAGATGAAACAACTGGTGTACCCGTCCGTACAGTAAAAAGTTTCATGTCAAAAATACCATCAGTATTTACTGGTTCTGATTTAATAATGTGGATGATGAAGAATTTAGATGTTGAAGATCAACAAGAAGCGTTACATTTAGCACATTTAATGGCAGCTCATGGATATTTTTTTCCAATTGACGATCATATGCTCACTGTTAAAAACGATAACACATTTTATAGATTTCAAACACCATATTTTTGGCCGTCGAATTGTTGGGAACCCGAAAATACCGACTACGGTAAGATAATTTAACAAATTAATTTGGTATTATTGAATTGATTATGTTGTTTCTGATGGTGTTATATATTTACTGATTATCCCTTGATTAGTTATTAATATATGACTCAGTAAACTAAGCAGTTATTTTCAATCGCATTCAGTCAAAAAAATATCACATTATTTTAAGGAACAAACAGAATTTAATCTATAAAGAAGAAGTGATTCATGTTTATACAAGTATCGAGCTATTTTTTGCGTTAATAACTCGTAATTAACTAATTATTAAAAAAATCAGGATATTTTAGTGAAAATAAAAGCAAATTTAGGAAAACTTAAATTGTTTTATAAAACTCACTAAAAAAAAAAATCTCACGTTCAACACAATAAAACTTTATTTTCAGTTTTATTTGAATTTGCTTAATAAAGAGAAGTTGATAACCGATTCATCATAAAATCGTGGTAAATGCGCCATTATCTAGTTAATTGTTAATTTAATAATCATTTAGAAAAACAAAATGACTTAATCAAATGATTTTATTGCTTTTATGGCTTTGATTACATGTTATCATTAATTAATTACCAATATGTGAATCTTATAAAAGCTACAATTGTCATTACAATTCACCTTTGTTCTGAAAAGACTTATTGTCTAATTAAATGTTATCTGATTTACCCAAATTTCTACAATACACATTGATGATAGTATCAAAACCAGGATAATTAAATTTGACAAAAGGTTTTAACTTTATAAAAATGTTTTCTGGTAGTGAATTGATTTTATTATGTGGTTGATTTTTGTTTTGTAGCTGTATATCTTTGTAAACGTACAATGCAAAATAAAACTCGTTTAGAATTAGCCGATTATGAAGCAGAAAATTTAGCTAGATTACAAAAAATGTTTTCAAGAAAATGGGAATTTATATTTATGCAAGCAGAAGCACAAAGTAAAGTTGATAAAAAACGTGATAAATTGGAGCGCAAGGTATTGGATAGTCAGGAACGTGCTTTTTGGGATGTGCATCGTCCAATGGTACATAATATTGATTAAAAAACGATTGTTGTGAATTAATAATTGATTGTTATTCATTATTTTTTTTTGACAGCCTGGTTGTGTAAATACGACTGAAATTGATATTAAAAAAGCATGCCAAATGAACAAACCATTATTGGGTATTAAAAATATGCATTTAGGTCCACCACGTATGTCTCCATCCACGTCTGGTTTAAATAATAAAAATACATCAATTGATGCTATAAAAAAACAAATAATATTATTAAAAGCACGTTTAGATAGACGAAATATAAAAGTATCAAAAGCAGCTGAATCATTTATTGCATATTACGAACAATATTTAGAATATGATAGTTTTTTTATTGCACCTGAATATCCAAATCCATGGATATCAGATAGTGTTGAATTATGGGAGCAAGAAAAACAAGCCAAAGACATATCAGCGCGTAGAGTTAAAAGATGGGCATTTAGTTTACAAGAATTATTGCAGGATCCTGTTGGACGTGAACATTTTGTTCTATTTCTCGATAAAGAATTTAGTGGGGAAAATTTAAAGTAATTTAACAGTTCATTTATACAATGAGTACTCAATATCTTCTACAAATTCGATGAAAATTCAATACCTCTTTAATTTGTTATGTTTTTTATATAATAAGTGAAGTAATGTGTTTTAAATTTTAAACCTTATCTCGAATTTGGAAGAAACTAGCACCTCATTGTATTTGATTTCCATTCGCTAAAAAAAATGTTGATTTTTTAAGATTTTGGGAGGCTGTTCAAGAACTAAAAGCTTTACCACAAAGTCAAGTACAAAATAAGGTCGGTGAAATTTGGGCAGAATTTTTAGCATCGGATGCTAGTTGTCCAATTAATGTCGATTGTAGATCATACGAAATAACTAAAAAAAATATGGAACAACCCGACAGATGGAGTTTTGATTGTGCCGCTGTGAGTTTTCAAATTTTCAAATTAAACTTAAATATATTTTATGTTTTTTCCGTTGTTTTATTCTACAGAGCCACGTTTATCACTTGATGAAAAGCGATAGTTATTCAAGATATTTAAGATCTGAAATGTATAAAGAATTTTTAAATGGCTCCAAGAAAAAGGTAGGTGATAAATTTACATTGAATGCTTTGTTTACTGGCTTCTAAGCGTATAGAAAATGTGTTTTATTTGGTTAAAGAATAAAAGCTGCAATTTTTCCCTTATACGAGGTATTTAAAATTTTTTAAAATTTAGTTTCTATTATTTAAACGTCTCTTAGAAATTAATTTAAAAGTGAAGCACTAACAGTAGTTAATTGTAACACTGCTAGTTGTTAGTATAGAGCTTCGCACAGGCCTAAAAAATCTTCTTTTCAATAAAAAAAAGAAAATTTATTTATGTTTAAAAGAAAATGTATAATTTGAACTTTTTAGCTGACAGATTCAGTGCGTCCAAAAAAATTGCCTTCAAATTTGGTCTTCTGCACGTAGTGTAAATTTTTAGAATATTAAATTTTTTGAAGATGAAACACCTGTAATTCGCTTTAATGCTTAATAATTGTTTATTTTCATTGGCTGTTTATTGGTAGTATTAAAAATGAAATTTTATAGGTAATTATTAAAAGTTTTGTTTTTTTAAAAAAAATGTTGCTTTGCATGATTATATTTGTATTAGAGAAATTGAAATAGTACCTATAGAAAAAAATGATAGAAATGTTAAAATTGAAGTTAAAATATTCAAAACAATTTTTTACAGACTTCAGTCAAGGGCATACGTTCAATAGTATCATTTTCAGCACGTAAAGATAATGTAACTTAACGTTTTTTATGTAAATTACATATTTTAATTGTAACTTACTTAGTGACGGTAAGTGAAAAATGATAAATAAATATTCTATCGACAATACAAAAATATTTAAAAAAAATTAAATTAACTTTAATTAAATATAAAGAAAAAAAAATGAGTAAAAAATATGTATTAATCGCCATTGGCAGTTTCAAATATTTATTATTTCTAAATGATATTTTTTACAATTTTCATTAATAAATGAATCTTTTTGGTATTTTTCTTGTTAAAGAAAATTATAATTCATCTACATTTATTATAAAATGTAGTGTATTATTGATGATCAGATTTTCTGATTAGGAATTTTTAATGGTTATAGTGACTCAGTATTAGGAATTGTTGATATTTCGTTTATTTTGATAAAAAAAAAAAAATACAAACGAATAAAATATTTTGAAAGTTGTCTCAAAATTGGTGTTTTACAAGATAATATATTAATCCTAACCGCGTCTTGCTGATAATGTTCTTGTTCTTGCATGCAAGGATCTTGCTTTTTCTTACATCTTGACAAAAATCACAAAAATATTAACTAATTATAGCCAACTTTTTTTTATTAATTAAATTTTTTTGTTGTAAGAAGGAAAAATCATCACAGTTTCAATATTTTTGCGTTTTTCTTGTAAGGTAAAGTATTGTTCTTGTCCAAAATCAAGAATCTTAAAAGTTTCGGTGAAACACTGCTCAAAATTAAACAAATATTCGTCCAATGTTTAGGCTTATATTTAAAAATGAGAAAATAATGTTCGTTTGTATTTATTGATGAAAGTTAACTAATATTGTTTGTTGATGTTAGTTTCATTATTCTAAGGGTGTGTCAGAATGGCAAAGAAATGTTAGTAACGACCACAATGTTCAATTAAATACCGAAATACGTATAATATATTATTGGCAGATTGAATTTAATGACAATTACATAGACATATCCTTAATTGTAGATTATTATAAGTACTACCTCTTTGATACACCCTTTAATTGTAATTTGTACGTTTCCTTATTACATACGTATTTGTAAATGTAAATTGAAATGTAAGGAAAAACTAGTACTAATTTTAAGGTTTACAACCTCTAATAAGCAAATAATATTGTCATTTATTTTTTGCCAATAAGTTATTTCTTCACAAATAGAAATAACAGAAAATGTGATACCTGCACAAAAAAAATTTTAAAAAAATAAAAAACGTATACATACATATATACATTATATATTTGTAATAATATTTAAATAATGTAACTAATAAAATACTGTGAGATTGTAATTAACAGTCCTTGTAATATTAAATTATGTACAATTTTTGTATTATGTATAAAAAAAATTATGATGATCAAACAAAAGATTGTGATGTAAAATTTAGATATGCCTGTTTATTGTTTGCTATATACTGTGTCACTGTTACCCTTGAATTAATTTTTTAATGTATTTTAAGTATTAAATTAAGAGACGAACAAGTGTTTTAATTATTTTTCTTTTTTTTTTGCTAAAAAGCCTTTGCAGTGTGGGTTCTGTTAATGAAACATACAAAAACACTGCCATTTAAAACTTTAAAAACAAAAATGATGATTAAAAACACAAATATGTGCTACATTTGTCAGATATTCAAAACGTATAACAACATTAGAATATTGACAACAATTGAGGGAAAAATACAATAAGAACATATTTTGTTTATTTAAAATATTGTATTTTTTTTGTTTATAATTGAATTGCAAATTAGGGCTTGTAGTCTTAAATTGGTAGGTTTTTGCAATGAAGTAGATTGATTGGTATTAAAAACAAAATATCAATAATAATTGGAGAAAAAGTGTTTGTTATAAAATTATTGTTTTTTTCCTGTTTCCAAACCATTATTTAACTTTGCTGTTAAATTTTAAGAAAAAATCAAATTTACCACGTATTGAATATTAATCATATTCCTGTATATGGTGTATGGTGCTTAGAAAGAAAAAATTATTCTATATTGTTAATAATTATGTTTAAAAGGAATTGAATCATGTTTCATTAGAGTTGTCCATAAAAAACAAATAGTTGATAATAAATCCATACAGATTATATGAATTTATTGTAGTTTTATTTTATTACTCTATTTTCTAGAGAATCCAATTATGCGGATTATAGACTACTTACTAAATAACTGATATTTCTACTTTATCCATTACAAGTTTTTTACCAGTGGATATTAAAAATTACAGTAATTGGTTATTTTTTTTGCTTATCGTTAACAAAGTACGTATTAGTAGCTTATTGAAATTATCTTGTAATTTTAAACGTTTGCTTACAGAAAGATCAATAATTATTAGATCAAATAAAACAATTAAAGATAGATAAATATATTTTATTTATAGCCTACAATGATTGTGTATATTACAATACCCTAATTATTATTATTTTAAAAAAAGTCATCCACAGCCCCATTCTCGAAAATAAATTATATTCTATAATAATAAATGACTTTAATAATATTCGTAAAATGGGTAAATACATTGCGAAATTATATACATATTTTTTTTCTATTATATAGTAGTATCAATATAAAAAATATCACAATTATTTCGCAAAAATTTACTTTTAAAACAAATAACTAACCCATTTTACTTTCATTATAATTTGTTTTTAAAGCAAATGTCGTAGTCAAAAATCCTACACAGTATAAGGACGCACAAACTACTAAACAAAATTAATAATTCTTTAACTGACTACATAGGTAATTCTTTTAAAAAATAAAAAGACTAATAAATAATTTAAATTAAAAGGAACATTCAAATGATTAACGTGAAATCTTATCACTTTATATGTATATTATGTATAGTACTGAGTACAAATTTGTACGTATGGTATATGAAAAAATGAAAAATTAATCTCTTTATGTACATAAATATATGTAATAAATTAGTATAAAAATGTTTTTTTGTTAATATATAACTTTTCAACAGGTGAAACTTTTAGCAATAAATGCCAGCTTCTAGACTAGAATTCGCTTGAGCAAAATTAAATTAGAATTACTGTATTTACTAATGTCGAGAGGTTTAGACGGTTCATTTTTTTTTGTTTGCGTATGCCAAGCCAATATCTGGAAACAATAAATTAGATTATCTCACAATATTGCACGTATTAAATAGAATTTTTTCATTATCTATTGAACAATAAACAAACAAATACGTACTTGTGTACAATTCGACGCCAATAATTCGATTTCTTTAGGTTCGAACGGTTTTAAACTTCTTAAAAAACCGTCCTCTTCAAAACCAGGTTGAAAAGGCATTGTGGCATTTGGACGATCTAATAAAAATTTAACACTTACTGCAAAACCGGCCATATCAACCGGAAATTTTCTACCACCAATCCAACCATCGTAGAAACCGGAAAATTTACCATTTTTCACAACTGGCGAACTCACCCCCAAACTTGTTATTAAACCAACAGGAAACATTGACACTTTTTTCGTGTAACGTATCTAAAAAATTATTGCAATCAGATTTTTTTTACGGCTTAAGCCTTGTTTACATTATTTTCAGCGAACGGACCAAGTTGCGTTTTTACGCGTTCGCTTTGCCGTTAAATTAGATTATGCGCACTAAGTTCAAATATTGTAATGCTTCACAAAATGTGCTATTATAATTCATGCATTTAACAAAGCGGGACCATTCGAAATTTTGAAAAATATTCCAATTTTATTGAATAATGTATGCTTTTTAAACAGTATTAAAAAGCAAGATTCTTCAAAAACTTTCGAATACAGCTGATTGTTTTGGCTATTTTCCAAACAATTCTTATATATGTACTTTAATTAATGATAAATAATAGTTTTATTAAATAAATTTTAATATTGTGGCGCCTATCCGGATTTCAGGTTCCAAAAATCCATGTTATCAGCTTAGTATCTGTTTGTCAACATACCATTTGTGTTAAATTTATCTTGTTTGCACTCACCTCATTAAAAAGATCAAGATCGTACGTATTATCATCGTCAGCAAAATACAGAACACCATTTTTTGCATTTTGTCTTATCCATTCTAGACCTTTATTTCGATTTGAAACACCCCTCGGTTTAGCACCTTTTTTATTTTTATATTGCTCAGGCATAGGAGCTGAAATTAACGATAAAATATTGCCATTTAATTTTTTTTTTGAATATGTCAGTCATTTATTTTTACCAATTAAATGTTCATATTTAATGCCGCTCTTTTTTAAAACATTTTCGATTAATGGATTTTTAACTTTAGCATCTTCAATAACAAGCCAATATAAATTTTTAACTAGCATTAATGTATGAGATAATCTTGTTAATTCAGCAAGTTGTTCTGGCCTTCTATATGTGGGTGTTATTATATATATTGGGGGTAAATCTTGATTATCTTCATTTATGCACTACAATTATTATTTGATTAGCATTTTTATACACAAAATAAACATATTATCACTTACTGTTGTGTTATATATCACTATTTTCTCAATTTGTCGAACAGATTCATTACTATAATGACCATTATTATTATTATAATACATTTGATACTGGATTAATAAAATAAATGCACTTATAAATATTAAAAGATACAGTTTATTACATAACTTCATACTCATATTTCCGCGAGCTATCTTTTCCTGCAAGAAAAACACATTTTCTTAATAACTTCCAATAATGTAGGCGTTGATGATAAATAAAATTTTTTTTTAATACATCCGGTTCCGTTTTACGTTTATCATTTAAATATTGTTACATGTTAAAATTCAATTCTTTTATCATGTAATTTAAACAATGTTATATTAATGCCAATCTATTTTTTATAGTCTTAAATATGTATACGTTGTAAAATTTTCCACTTACTATAATGATTCGACATCGACACTACAACAATTTGTAATAAATGCTTAATAATTAAAAAAAAATATGAGAGAAATCTAAAGTACTGATAATTTTGAGTAAATAAAAATTAAATATCAGACAGTAAATAGTATAAAAATAGTATCAAAATTCTGTTTTTTTTAATCACCTTTTCGTTGAACATTATGTTTGAGACTAATTAACATTTCAGTCTACCTCAATATTAATAACACAAAAATGTTTATCGATAATATAGGTATTATAAATATAAATTTTTTCACAAAATGATATAATAAAATAGTACGTACAAAGTTGGGTAATTTAATTGTTTTGCAGTAGTTCTCTATTTCATATCAGTGTGACTACAATTAAAATCACAAATATTATATAAATATATACCTATAATAAAACGTAAGTAAATATTTAAATTACGATCAGAGTTTTGTAACAATATCATTTTTTTTTGATATTGTTACAACATTAATTTTGGCAATGAATAGTTATATTGAATTTGTGTTAAGTAAAATTGCATTGTGCCATTTTAAAATAGGAAAAAAATATAAGCTGTTATAAAACTGTAATAGTGACTAATAGTCCATATGGTGAGCCAGAATTTTATTGATCAACCGTAGAATTCGGCAACGGCAATGCAGTCCAAATAATTTTTTTCACATACACAACTGCATTATACAAAAAAATATATATACATACATACTTACTTGTTTATAATTTGATTTTCTACCAATTTAAAACGATATTTTCTTGTGTAAACAAACAACATTATTATTAAATTTGTTTGTCAAAGATTTTCTCAATACCAGTTATTCTATTTATGTTTCGAATGATAATATTTTCAAATACATATTCATTTCACCTGTTCGAAATCAATTTATATTCACTAATTACTATATTCGTATGTATATAATTTGTTCGTTTTTTGATGTGATTGCAAATACCATTAAAAGCTCTTGTATTTTAACCCCCATTCAAATTTCACTTTTCAATTTATCTATACAGGAACGCTATTTTTATGTAGAAAATTTTAATATTGTTAATACTATTTATGTTGTAAAAAATGTTAAAACCTCTAAAAATTGTGTCAACACTGTTTATTTGTTATTCTTTTGCTTGTATACAGTAGTTATTTATAATTTTAACTATAAAAGCTTATTGTTGATTCACCCTATGTAAGCTAATGCGCTGTTGTTCAATTTTCATGTCAGGAATATAGATAAAGCTAGATACATAGTATTTATCTTTGTTGTTAACGAGCGATTTGAGCGCCACATTTGTGTTGTGGAACTAACAAAGGGGTTGAAATTCAAGGACACTGTCTCAGGGGTTGGTTTTTTTATATAAATAAATTAAACAAACAAATACTTGTTTTTATTTAAATTTTATTTAAATGGTTTTATTAATAAAATTGTACGTAGTAGTATTGTATTACATTTTTAAAAGGATAATTGAAAATATCCTGTTTTGTCCAACAGTATAATATTTTTTTAGTTAAATAGGTGGCGTACAATATACTTTATTTTAAAGTACATAAACATTTGTACATCATTTTGAATTATTCTTTTGGTGTACTATTTTTAGTGATTATTAACTGATTATTAAGTGCCCTACTTGTTATCTATGACTTATGTAGTCTAGTATGTACCTATAATAATTTAATACAGTTCAAAATAATGTTTTAATAAACCAGGAAATTGTAAAAATATATGTAGGTATATACATATGTACATATTTGTATTATCTACAATTCTCTTCTTACTTTATACTTCGTAAAGCTAATTAATAGAAGCTAGAAAGAATAATCGAAAGCAAAAATAATTTTTGTGCTAATACAAAAAAAAAAATTAATTTATTTCACATGATATTGCGCAATATTATCCACTTTCCTTAAAATTCTCAACTTATATCCATTTTGCACAATACAAGTAGAGAGACAATTTTTTTTTTGAAATGAACATGAAACACCTGTGTACTCCCAGGGGGTTGGAACATAAAGTAAAAGATATAGACTTATAAAATACATAACAACAAGAGAATTTCTGTTCCACTTTCCAGTTCAACACCTACATACAATATAAAATTGCAGTTCACTAAAATGTATGAGTAAGTTTGAAGCTATCCTATTATACGTTTGAATTAGCACTGTATGTAATACACAACTATTAGTAATAAGAATGTGCACTATATGAATTTTTGTTCAAATATTATAAAAGGATTTAAGGTAATTAAATGTTGATGAAAATGTTAAAAGATGTGATCGTTTTTACAGAATATTGAATTTGAACAAGGACCAAAGATCGATTAGAATTATAACAAAACGGTGTGGGTGAAATTTGTCGACAAAATGAGAGAAGGGATACGAAGTTCATTAATTGCTCATCTCCCCTTTTATATGGATCGACACCTTTGGCATTCATAAGCAATCTGGAAGCGACGCGTTGTCACTCCAAACAAGGATTATCTATCTATAGAGACCATCCACACAGCATCCGTTTTCCGCGATCATGCTCTTATACTAAGTATAGAACGCCATCATCACTATCACGCCTGACATGCGTTATCAACATCCCTTTCTATTGTGTTCTTTAAGGGTGATTCGACTCGTATACAAGTCTACCTTATCATCTTTATCTCATACATTATATTATTAGTAAAATACAAGTACATTTTATATCTATATAGATTGGTGTATTTAAAATAGATATATAACTTTTATGTTATGTCAAACATATTTCTGATATATATTATATATTACGTGTGTATACATAATTTAAAGTTGAGTTTAATATTTTTATTAATTCATACAATACAGATGTAACTAAGTGGGATTTTGATGAGTATATTAAATTTTGTTCCATAATGTCATACCGTCTCAATTCTTGTTAATAATCGTATGTAAATTATTTGAATCAGGATATTAGATTATGTGAAGTGTACTTGAAAATCATCACTAAAATGGACGGAAAACATACGTACAGATGATTCAAATGAGATATCCAAATATCTAAATAATCATTTTGTAAGGCCGTAACCTGTCTGTGGCGATGGTCAATAGATTAATTAGCTATTTGCTGCTGCTAAAATCCATTGCACCCAAAATGGCTTTTTAATTATATGTGTGTACCCACATTAGGATAAGACGGAATTGAAAAAAGGATTTATTAAAATATTGTTTCAATTTACACACATTTACACAAAAATTTTAAATAATGTGTTATTAGCTCAAAAATAATTAACAGGACCTTTTTTTGAGTTCATTTTTCAACGAACTCTTTTTTTTATTTATTTATTATATTCAACTTAAATTGATATTTGGACAATTTGGATAATAAATAAAATAAATTAGTTTATATTATGTTCTTATAAATCTCACCCCTTTAACTTAGGACATATTTTTGCAACTCCATTTATAAACAAATGTCGAAATATATATATTATAGTGTTTTTAAGGTGTTTTATTTAATATTACATATTTATAGATTTATATATACATATTTTATATAAGTTATAGATATATTTTTCTTAAAAAATCCTTCCGTATTGATGATATATTTATTTGGTCCAAAATTGTATTCTCAAGACGGATGTGTGCTCCATCGACCATAAGAATTTTCAGGTCGATCCTTCTTTTTAAAGTACTTTGGGTTACTTTTATATAAATAAACTAAATAACCTTATAACCATGAATGGCTTAATATATTTACTTATACCAAACGTACATTTTCTATTGTTGTCTTTGCCATGAATTCAATGAACTGTATATTTGATAGCCAATTTATCTATACTAAAGATTGCAAACATATTCGAGTACGAAATTTGAACAAGTTCTTGATAATAATATTGGCTTGGCATATAATTTATGTATACCTATAGTCATAAAAAATTTGTATTGACACATAAGTGCAATTATTTTAACTTTGTTATTTAGTATAGTTATTTAAAATAAAGATATCGTTATCTATAAAATATGAATCAGTATATAACAAAAATATAAGTAGTTTCCATTTTTTTACGATTACACATCTTTTCACATGTCATGTATTGATAAAGATTTTTGGAACAATAGATTCGTTGTTAGAACATATGTTACAAAACTAAAGAAATCTACCCTATATGTGGTCAACGTGGCGAAATATTTTATATAGTATGTGGTATTATAGTTTTGCGGGGGCAGTAAAAGATTAGGTCTAGTTTTTATTCCTCTTGAATGGACAGTCACAACTGACATATTGCTAATATCCTTAAGCAGATTACATCGTTTTGATACTCTATGTTGTTGCATCGTTTTTAAAAACTTTTCCTTCCTTTTATTTATCCCGTATATAATATGTATAAGTTGTTGGACCTTTAAAGGCCCGAAGAGGATGCCGACTTACAGTTCAGCGCTCACACTAGATTATTATGTACAACATATTTCTTTTTTTCAGTATGTTGTAGTCTAAATAGGCCACATTGCGATTATGTTAGGTATTGCATTGTATTAGATCGTTTTAAATGGTTTATACGCCCTGCAGTTTTATGTAATAATACAGTTGCACAAGTGGAATGTCGTTATTCGTTAAGGAAAATCTACATTGACAGCTTGTCCTAAGGCTATTTAACTAGAAAAAATCTTTTTACATCAATTTTGACACTATTTACACATTTTTGGTATTAGGTTTTTGATATAAACGAAAATACTGAAATTTTTTATTAAATAACATTTATTTGGTTATCTATTATTATACTTACAATAATTCCTATAATAATTTCGATTTTTTTATACAATATCTAAGCAAATGCTGAATATCAGACACAAAAAAGTCTTTTCATCTTTTTTAAGCCAAATAAAATATTGCACGTTAAAATATATTAAAATAAAAATGAAAATATCTCTAAATACTCAACACCCAAAAAGTTAAAGAGTATTTTATTCATAATAAGAAATTTTCTTGACTTTTTGTGGCATACAAGTATTATAAAGTTATTATTTATTTATTTTGACTATAATAACACATTTTGTTTTTGAGGAAAATGAATATACATATATATTTATATAATATATAATAAAATAAATTAATTAAAATTATGTCACAACAATTTGGACGTATAAACAGGAACTGGCATAGAGGGCCTAATAAAAGGGCTTATAAAATGATGTAAATCCCTTTCACCAGTATAAACAGTGGATTGTGGTTGTGTTGATGTACCACTACTACCAAAATCACTATCAATAATATTATTTGATGTAGTTTCATGTAATTTTCTCATATGTTTTTTTAAATCAAAATTCCTACAAAACCCCTTACCGCACACCCTACATGTAAATGGTTTTTTATCGTTGTGTGTGTGCATATGAAATGTTAAATTATACACTTGATGGAACGCCTTTGAACACACAGAACATTTATATGCCTTTTCACCACTATGTGTTAGTTTATGATTTTTGTAGTTACCCTTCTGATGGAATCCTTTTCCACAATATTCACATACGAACGGTTTGTAACCAGCATGAATTCTTGCGTGGGTGTTCAATGTTGATGAACGATTGAATGCCTTACCACATGTATGACATTTATGTGGTTTTTCTGATGTATGGATTATTTTATGTCTGCATAATGTTGATGCTTGACGAAAACCTTTGCCGCATATTTTGCAAACAAATGGTCTTGCACCAGTATGTACCGGCATATGTCTTGTTAAATTATAATGTGCATTAAATACTTTACCACATTCACCACATTCAAAACTTTTTTGTTTTGGTGTTATTAAGTTTGATGGTTGCGAATTTGTTATATTATTACTATTTGTTTTATTTTGTTGTTGTTGTTGTTGCTGTTGTTTATTTGTTTGTGATGTTTTAAATGAATTAAATTGTATTGGGGTAGTTGTACTAACACCAGCAGCTGTTGCTGTTGAATTTATTTGATTTTCTTGCGACATCGACGAATACACTGATACAGAATTTAACATTAATTGATTTGGATGGTAATACACTAATGGATATTGTAGTGCTTCAGGTAATTTAAGTATATTTGCAACGTTCGTAACACTTGGTACATATTTCTTAAATGCCGAATCAAATGTCGAACATAAATTTATAACTTTATTATTATCTTTTTCGTCATGTTTTTTTGTTTTCGGATCTGGTTCCATTATTTTAGCTATTGAAAAATTAAGTGTTCTATTTGTTGGTGGTGGTGGTGGCGGTGGCGATGATCCATTGTCACCACCTTTGACTTCTTGATATAAATTCGTCGACGATTCTGATGTCATCACTGCAAATAATGCAAAAAATTAATTAGTTTATATAAAAACAAAAAAAAAAGAATATACATAGTGTAGTAGTTTCCGACAATATTTTGTTTTCAAAAGACATCTTCAATAAAATGCGTCACGCTTCTAAAGTATGTAACATACACATACATATACATATATTGTATTAAATAATAATGAGGGGGCGGCCTGGTGGATTAATAGAAGCTGCAGATGGAAGGAAATGAAAGACGATCTTGGTCGCATGCCGTTTTTACATTCAAGTACACTCCTTCAAGATTTTCAAATGTAAAACAAGAAGACGGTTGCATTGCATTACTATTGTTGTGTAACGCGTGTACGATGTCGTTTTTATATCATGATCATAATACAATAAAAATAATAGCGGAAAAAGGACGGTAGCCGGAAGAAACATGCAGATGGTTGGTTTTTTGATTAATTTTTTGATATACAGTTATATATATACCTATATTTGAAATAAAAACTACTCAATAACTAATATAGTTATTTATTTCACCATGATTAGTCTTCAATTTAGTTTTCATTGAAATTTATTCGTACAAAATTTGTGTGAAATTGGATGGAATCGGTATTAAAATTCTAGTATATGTCACAAACAGAATTTCTCAAGAATATTTTTGAATACATAATATAATACACATCATTTAATAAATTCCTATCAAAATTTAACGATTTAACATTTTGAAGAACTGAATATATATGCTTTGAAAATGTTTTTATAATGTTGTTTACATATAAACAAAATCGCGCGGGTATTTTAGTTACAAAATCAATAAATAATGGTAACTGCATTCGAGTAGTAAAATTATTAAACCGCAATATTAGTATGTACAATGATTAGTATTTTGTGGTTGGTTTTCGCTTATTATAGTATTAGAGGTACAGTTTGGATGATGATGAGGCGCTGATTATGTTATTAGTGGTGGTGGTTGATGGTGATTAACAATTAGTTGTGTCAGCAGTTGTTGGCATCTTGATTACACCACTTACATACAACATTCTGTCTATAATATTATATATGAATGGGGTTGGTATATTATGGTGTTAGGGCTTGCCTCTAATACATGTACTAGTTGTTATTGTTAAGGCGATTAAACGACATATAAACATAGAAACGAATGTCACAGGGGATGAGATAAGTGAAAACCAATCTAGAACAATCCACACCCCCATTTTCATGAGCCAAAGCAGACGTAATCGCAATAATAAATGACAATGGGTGACGCGCGTCGCTTTTTGTGTCGATATATATTTTAAATATCGACAAACGACTAATATACATTCAAATAAATCAAAGGCCAATTTTGCCATTCACACTATTACTCGTTTCATTTCTATGCAAATACATCTAACCGGAAAATGGTTTTTTTTTTGCTAAAATATCTAATTTTTCTTTGTAGGGTTTTGCCTCTCTACAAGTTTTCCAAGTTCTTAAGTCTTGTGGATGTAATTAAAACAGGAAGAGTTGAATGTTTTTTAGTGGCGGCTACTTTGTCAGCCTGTCATATTTCCAGTAGGGTGAATTCGGGTTTATTTTCTTTTCCGTATTTTCTCTCAATAACTAACTTGTTATAATATTGATGTTAAATTGTGTATATGTATGTTTGTGCGTGTATGTGTGGTAACAATAGTAAAATTGCAATAACAGGGTGACTTTCTGTGTAGTTGACAGGCAAGATTCACGCTCTAAATATTGTCATCCCCATAAACTCCTCTCGTCATATTAGTACAAACATCTAAAACCGTTCACATTGTAATTTTAAGCCTATAATTATTCATTGTGTATATGGGCCCCAATTGCAGACAGAAAAACGTTAGTATACAGCCACAGGAACCTCAACCCCTGTGGTTTTCTTGAATTTTCTGACATATGTCGTAATTATCGTTCACTGAATAAGCGCTTCCAGTCAACAGCACTGCGTCAAATCTCAGACACAGCTGTCTGAACAATATATTTTTTCAATAAAAAATACACACCTTTAATTTTTGATTTAAAAACAATTTCACATTTATAGGATTTATTGATTTATCCAAAATAAATAAAAACCATACAAATGACTCATTCATTCATTTAGTCATGAAGCAAGATTTCGCCGAAAATTAACTATGTAATTACCTACATTAGGTAATCACAAATAAAAATGAGGTACGTAGTTCAAGTGTTTAAGCACTTTAAGCAATCATTTTTCCGTATTATTTTTGCGTAATGCACGTGTTATAAATTTGTGTTTATTAATTTTAGAGTGTTGAATCTATTTATAATTGATTTAAAAAAATTTTTATGTTCAAATAAAATTTTGCAAAAATAGCTAAAAGTTCTAAAAACAAGTAGAACTCATATAAAATCTGATGCAGTTAAAATTTGCTAATAACATAAATTATATAGTTTATTGCATTTAAATATTTGAATTTATTACAATTCTAGTTGAGAGAACTGCTCTAGTTTTTTTTTTCTTAAATCTAAACAAAAAAGTAGATAAAACCAACCGACAAAATAAAAAACTTCTTATGAAGGCAAAATATATGTATATCTTTTATATTACCGATAAATCGATAACTATTGATGTAATCGACTGTAAAAGGCATTTATCTGTTTTGTCAAACTGGCCAATTTTAAAGCCACTGAGCGCAGCGAGTTCGTCTTTAATTAATGAAAAAGTACTGCTATATTTCGTAATAATCAAGTTTAGCTGTCCAACTAATATGAATATGTGGTAGAGGGTTAAATATTCATTGAACAATATATTCATCTTCCGGTGACTATCGCTGAATAGTTCACTTTTTTCTCAACAAGAAATTAAAGAATGCAGTGTCGGTGGTACACGTGCCCGGATGTAAAGGCAAATGTAGAGGTGCAGACCCATAATACACATTGTCAGATTACAATTCAACTGCTATTATTTAAAGGGTATGCTTTGTGTAATAAATTTTATATAGCTCTCATGTAAAATACAAATAAACTAGTTTATTTATATAAAAATTTATATTTGTGTGTAAATGATGTATTTGCTACGAAGCTACGATTAATTTAATTTATATATATGTATTATTTAATAATAGGTACAATAATAAATAAATCAATTAAATCTTTTGTTATACTGGACTATCAAAATGAATATATTGGCAGTATATGATTGCCACCACAAAGCTAAACTGTTCACGAGGCTGGGTCCACATATAATAAAAGCGAACAAAAGCCTTTTCGACGGAGTTAAACCCGAAAATTGTCCCTATATTTCGATGTCAAACTACATATACGAATTCTGACAATGATTGATTTTATTATTAAAGCTGTTATACAATATTATACATATTTACACAAAATGTTATAATAAGTAGGTAATCACAATAATATTATATGAAAACACAGCATTTTCCTTAAAAAAATTTAGTTTGTCGGTGGACATGTGGATGATTTGTTCATTATTTAAAACGATTGTTTCTTATTGATAACTTTTTAAAAATGGTAAATATTTATATATGTCTGTGGTGAATTTTTAATATCAAAATGTAATTTTCACAAAAAACCAAGTTGTCAACGAAAAACCTTTTTCAGTTTTTAGTCAGTTATGAAGAGTGGAAAATCTGAAATTTTCCATTGAAACCGTATGGAATTGGCATCATTTCCTACAAACTTGAATACGAGAAACGGAAAAGCGTCAACGAAATCCCTTTTGAAGTTCTGCCGTTCCAATGTTCGTAAAATTTTTTCAGCAAACTATGTAGGTACAAAACATTTTGAAAAATTGAAAATTATGTCACCAATTCTAATCAATAAGAGTTCTATCCCCGGAAATATTATATCAATTTATTTCTTTAATAGTGTTTTATAAGATTCATTCCCTAATAATTTAAAGGGAAAACGTAAGTATACTGTGTCCTCTATATACTTACCTCTCGAGCAATAAAATTTAAAAATGATTTATTGCTTTCTACCAATCAATAGATGAATAGAAATAGAATTGCAGTAAATGTTTTGGGACAGTAAATATTGTTTAATTCGTCAAATTACTTTAAGATTGATATAATTTGGTTATTGAAGGGTTTACTTTAGAAGTATCCTTCTAAATCCTAAGAAATTCTTTAGATATTATGTAGAAACTTAGCTAGCCTGGTAACTCCTTTAATATTCCTATCCGATTTTTCACCAAATGTAGTCAAAACATTCTACATTTTCCTATTTTTCATTCATAATTGTGACATTTACAAGGAGACTGGCAAGTATACACAGGACAGGGTGTAGATCAAAATTAGGGAACCAGTGAAACTGATGTTATCCAAAATAGATGTCGAAAAACACATATATGGATTATGGAGAAATGATGAACGTTCGCTTTAAGTCGATTCGAAATAGTTAAAAGGTAAATGTAGAGTAAATATTTAACAAAGATAATTACATCCGCGCCTGAGAGGCGTGCCGAATATTGACGGCAACTATATAGGCAGGGTTGGAAATTGGTATGGTGGCGGTTGGTGGTAGTGGTGGTGGTGGTGCTGGCGGCCACATAGATCGACTGCTATATCACCTTGTCTCTTGGGATTTTGCTATGCTGCCGCCACTGCCACATTCACTGTTTACAAAATGTTAAAGGGACCTTCAATCCCTCTCATAACACCCCTACACAGACCATCAGTTCAATTTTACATAAAATATACGTATATATATGTATGTATATACAATATTATATATATATATGTATAAATAGAAAGAGATGATGCGTTTGTATTATGATTTTAATACTAGAGAATTTTCAATGTTTCTTTATGCTTCATAGAATTTTTCACGGTTCCCCAAATCATTTATAATATCTACAAAACTTTTATCCCTTATTTATTGTTTAATCCCAATTGGGATTTGTTATATATAGATGGCCTAATTGTAATATAGAATCGTTAATCGGGCTGGAAGAAAGCTTTTATCTCAATACTCATCACGTCTTTTTTAGGAAATTTTCTTTATGTTAGTTGCACTTTCTCTAAAACCGTAAATTTCAACATACACATATAATAGGTACGATCGCATTCGGAATTTCGGAATTAGGGTTTCGATTTTCTTTACAGAAGGGTTGCTTCAATTTCCAAAATTAATTAAACTAGTCGAAGAGCAAACAAGAAGAGTACCGATTATTTTTCAGAAAAATTAACTACAGTAATTAAAAATCTGAAAAATTCCATGAATTCTCATTTATCGAAATGGACAATATTTTTGAACACTATCACTAACAATTGTATGAATTACTAATACTAAGTATTAACTATTAAGGTTAATAAAAAAATAGTCAGATTTTGACTTTTAAAGGGATGAGTTGATAAGGAAAAAAGCAGTATTATCAATCGACTTTGATTGATTAATTTGAAATAAAGATTTAGTTTTTTAGCTCTTTAGATCCAAAGATATGGTAAAAATTTGACACAAAACACTGTTAAATTTGTCTTTTTGAATAATTTTGAAAATTGTTCCATATAAACTGTTACTATTATTTTGGTATGAGATAATTAAGTGAGATAAAAAATTTTTAGCAGTTTATCTGTTCTTGTTTTTGTGTACAGTGTTTAATTCTAATTTGTATTAAATTTATACAAATTTATGCAAAATAAGTGCCGTTGTCAAACAATACAGTTCATTTTAACGTTAATACACCACCAAAATAGATAATTATCTGTTCACTTGACCACATAAGAATCCATTATCTATATGTGAAAACTAGTTGGTCATGTGATAGTGATAAATTTACATGTTTATAGCGTGATTAAAGTATTGCGTTTATTTGTATGGTGAATATAACGACGTTCAGGTGAACACCGGACATAACCCGCTGATTTTCCAACTTATAAAACTGACTTACAATATACACCCCCTTATTTTTAGTTAAAAAAATTACCCTCCTACTGTCAAGTTTCTTCTATCTCCAAGATAAATGCTTGCCCCCAATGTTGGATGATGGCTTCACAGCCGTTAAAAACGGACGTTTGAATATTTTATCTTTCAGTTTAGCATTCACATTTTGCGTGCTTTATTTCGACTGTTCACGTTCACTATCTTTTTTATTTTCTATTTTTTTTTATTTTCTAACTCACCATATAAGGAAGCCCATTAGTTATTCGTATTCCATTTAAAAAAAGGCCAGATTTATCGACGAATTTTCTTCTATTATAAATTGAAAAGAAGTTTGTTTAGGAAAAAATTCACACAGGGCACTTATCATGAGTAATTATTTAGGTAATACAATATAAGTTGGTAGTTTAACTGTTTTATAACACTGTCACGCCTATTCACTTAATTTTATTTCCTTGTTACCTGCAATATTGGTTAGCATAGTTTAGGCCCCCCTCGAAAAACCACCCTCAATAGTCTATAATATCGTCCTGGTATTGCCTCGCGTGTTTCCCACTTTATTAACTCAACTACAGTTTATTACCATCTTTATAGGCAATTTATAGGAATTAATTGTTTAAACAGGAATTTACACATTAAAAAACTAACTAGAAATTTATGATATATGTGTATGTTTATTGGGGGTGATGTAAATAATTTTTTGTGTGAAATGTGGAAGAGGGTAAGCGCGATTTCAAAGGGAAATAATATAATAAGCATAAATGCCTAATGGGGTTAAATCGGCCGTCATGGTTTTCTGATGCCGTCCCTTACCCCATAGATATACATATAGTAGTTGATTTTGTTACGTTTCATATACATATAATGTACAACTATATTAAGCATATATGTATATGTATATAAACAGACAGAAAACATTCAAATTAGCCCTAATTGATTTGTCATTTTATTTAAAACAGATCGGTTTTTATGGCAAAACAATTGTTTGGATATTTTGGTATAAATATTTATTAAATTTGAAATATAAAACACAAAACACTTGAAAATATTTATATTGTTTTCTGTGTGTACAGTTTAATATAACGTCTGTACAATATTAATGTTGATTATTCAAACAACCCCCCTATATTTTTTTAGAAATACTCCTTTGTTTTTTCATCATGCTTTCAAAAGTACACTTCAGATCTTTTTCTTTTCTCAACGACTATAACAAACAAAATTGCACTTAAAAAATGAGTACCCATAGCGACAGACGTGTATACTTATACATATACCTATGTATATACACACACTTTATGTAATTTCTATTATTTATGATGAAAAATAAGAATGCAACTTTTTAAAAAAAAAATTTCGAAATTAGCTGATTTTTAGTTAAGTTTTTCAAAAGTTTTCAAGAAATTTTAACTTATAGAGCCATATTTTTTTATTTATTGCATGACATATTATAAGCTAATTTCTCTCAAATTTGTTAAAAATCTTAAATAAATAATATAATAATAACAATGTTAATATAAATTCTTGGATAAATGTATTATGTATATCTATTAAAATAGTGCAATTGCATTAGATTTCTACAACGATTTTTTTCAGTGATTAAAATTTGCGTGTTTAAATGCTATTAAATTATTATTTATATAGTGCGTTTTTTAATTAATTTTATCAAATTATGGCATGTCTTCTTGCACAACTAAAAAGCCGGTAGCAATTTGTCTTTTTTCCATAGATATAAATCATAAACTGTCAACAAATCAGTTGAAAAATATATTAACAAAATATTGTCGGTATTGGGGTAGGTTCTTAAAAAAAATGTGAGCTTTTTTCAGTAAATGCGTTCTATAAGAAATTTGTTTACGCATTTTGAAAAAAAAAATGAAAAACCAAAATCAAAACTGAATTTAAGAAAACATCAACTTACTGTATGGGTGTCTGTTTATCCGGAACTTGATGCTTGCACCCCTTCGAAGGGGCTCACTTAAATTGTAAGCAATTTGTTGATTAGACCATAAAACAACAACACTCACACAAATATATTTTTGTACATTTGAATTGTTAAATTACCACTGAATTTATAATCTCTATATGATTGAATTATTAAATATTGAACAGTATATATAAATATAATTGTTATTGTTGTTTGTTAACACTTGAATGATGACTGTGGATGTTGTAGGTTTGTTGGATTGGAGATGCCGTCGGCGTCGCCGGCAAAAGGGCTATCCAGGAGAGGCACCAGTTTGGTGGCGGCAAGCCGATGTCGTCGGAAACGTGAACACACGATGAACTTTGCCCCCTGCCTATAAGTTCTTTAGTAAAAGCGCAAACAGAGAGATATATAGAGACGGATGGTGGTAACAGTAGGTGAGCGAGCAAGAGTAGAGAAAACGGTGTACCATTTGCATAATTATAGGGAGAGGATAAGGAATAAAGGACAAAATGTTGAAGAGGCTGTAGTCATATGTATAAGATGAGCAAACGTTTAACCAATCCGAATAATGGTGCACATTTCTATCCAATGAAACAACGTTATGACGTTTTCAATTTTATAAGGGGCGGCTGAACGAGGACGAACATTGGGTGGAGCGGTTGAAATGTTTTTTGATCCCCGACCGTATTGCTATTCTCCCCTGGGATCAGCTGCCTCTATATCGCATATCCTGCGGGTATAGTTGGCCTGCGCTTGCTCTGTTCACTGTTGGGTGCCACTTCTTCACCTGGCACGGCCATCGGCGGCCATACAGACAACTGAACTTGGCCATTTTATGCTTTAAATGAATGTTATTCCTGGGCTAAAGCTCAACTCAATTCGTCTTACATTTAACTAATACTAGAACACCATTTACAATTCTATTGCATATATTATTATAAGTACACACTATTTTATTTACTTTAACTATTATACATACTTCAATATACATACATACTCGCGTATATGTATATGATAACTATTATTGTAAAAACTATAGTAGGTACTATAATAGGTATTATACTTTAAAAAAAAATCTTTCGAAAACTTCTAAAATATACCAATTGTTATTAATTCACTAAATGTTAGTTATTTTAATAGCTCTTTTTAACTTACTAATTTACTGTTATATATTTCACCCCCTTTTAAAGGGTATCATAATAGCGTAACGTACTTACACGTTTATCAGATTATATTATACGACTGTTTGAGCAACTCATTTTTTACATAAAAATGTAATTACAACTTAATAATAAAGAAATAGGTATATGTAAATGTATATAGAACTTTAATTAATTTTATTTAAAAACTGTTTTTTTCGAATCTAATTTGTGTAAAATGTTTTTTGTACGTTGGATTTTCTGTTTCATGTATTCATTCGATTTTGATTTTATAAAACATTTCTCACCCCTACGTTGCCATTAAATTTCAACTAGATAACAATCTATTATTAAGAGAAAATTGATAAAATACATTCGTACAAAACAGTTTTCCAGTGAAGTTTCTGAATTCAGTTTGAAGTTTTATATATACATATATATACAAACCTTTTGAAATGTAACCCTTGAATGTGACGATACTCTGAATTTGAAAATCTCCAGTATACAACATTGAATTGAATGTATATGCCACTTTTATAATGCACGTTTTTATAACGTTTCCATTATAGTATATTAAATTTTCTCGCAATACAATCCCAAAAATAGAAAAAAAAACGTAAATCCTAATCAAATTAGCATAGATTTTGATTTTTTTATAAAATACAGTTTTGTTGTTGAAAGACGTCATATTATCATATCGAGTGGCCAAAGCGAGGGGCGGCTTTTCTGTGTACGTATATATAGACGGAAAAGATAACGACGCTGGTCGTCGGTGTCAGCGACGGCTTCAAAGTTCCGACGTCTCGTAAGTGCTTCCAGCCACTCTCCCATTTTATTCACTATACAATCACATAAAATATATATACATATATATGTATATATACAAAGGAATTCAAACTTTCTCAACCATAATATAATTCATATCACTGCATAAATTGAACAAATTATTAGCTAAGGGAAGATGATTTGTTTTTTTTTCAAAGTTATCATATTTTACTTGTGCACGCAACAAAATCCAATTATATAGTACCACCTATATATACATAATTTTCAAAACTCCTAATGGGCGGCAATGTATACAAACAAACTAAAGAAATTGTCAAGTATCCTTAATGATGTCTCTTCCTTTAACAGCACACCGTAAAATAATAATAACAGAAATGAAAGAGTGTGTGTGTTCACTTTTATTCTATATGCACTTATTAAAATGAAAATAAAGCAATACATGCAGTTTCTTAATGTATGTATTTGTTCTGCTATATAGATATTAAATTTTTCAAGTGGTACAAGAAAAATTCGTAATAATGTAGCCTGTAAAAATTTTTGTTAACTAAGTGGTCGAGGGATATATAGAGTAATCAAAAATAAGGGTAGTAATTTGATATAAATGTGAACTGTATGCATTTAATAAACTGAGAGTTAATAAAATCAAATTAGACTTTTCTAGCGATTATGTTTTTAAATAAATTATTTAAAGTGGAAATGAAAACAAATTTAATATACTATATAAATGTAGGTATATTAAGTATATTTGTATGATATTTTTAAAATCATACAGTAGTTAGGTATCCATTGTATTTGAAATTATTATATTTCGAACATCATCAAATATTCAAATACATTTTAATATAGAATGTTATATTAAAATCCGGATATAAAAGTACTTCAAATGATTTATTTCAATTTTTATTATTGAAATTTGAAATTGGTTATAAATTGTTAAGAGGCTTGTTTAATATTGGATTATTTTATATATTTATTTTAAATAACAATTCAAAATTTTCTCCAAAATTTAAAATATTATATGTAAATTGGAATATGTAAATTAATTGTTTAAATAATTGATTGATGTGTTAATATTATACAAATTATATCTGAGTACGTAGTGCTCTCTTTGATAGACACTTCGAACTAAGAAGTGCGAGCTTTTTAATCTGTTGTAAAGCTTTATTAACTGCCTTTTCTTTGAAAATATTTAATTATTTGTCAAAAATGTATGATTTAATTAAGGAAAATGCAGTTTGTAATTTAGGAAAGCTTATTTAGATAAAGCTTATAAATATGAATTATGTTTTTCGTTTAAATTTTTTGAAGTTAGCAATAAATACTTTGTCTATACACTATTAAATAGTTGTCTTTTTAATATAAATTATCAAATATAATGAAAACTATTTTATTTCTCTGATAAATATTTTATAATAAATATTAAATAAACATCTTTAATAAACATTGTATTACAGTGATATCTATGAGTGAAAGCTTAAATGACCAGTTTTAGAGCTTTAGGCATATGAAGAATACTTTACTTTGGATACGCCAACATTTCACTGCAAGTAATTTCAAAAATTTCATAATTACCTAATATTGAAACCAAATAATAATAAATTATCTAATTACGTAAACATTTAATAAAACCACATTATGCTGCTATTCGTTCATTACATATATTTTATGACTAAAACGTCATTATTTGATATTTTTAATCGATTTTTGTACATAGGTATATTAAAAAAATATTTTATGCATGTCCATTATGTCATCACTGAATATTTTAAAGTGAATATCAATTGCATGTTAATTATTTTATTAATCATTCAGACAGCACCGTCTCAAATAAAATTCAATTCACAATAAACTAAATTTATTCAAGAAAATATTAAATATTCTATATATTTCAATAAGTTTTTGCAAATTTAGAATAATCTAATTGATAAATTTTATGGCAAACATTGTTAAATATTTGGATTTCTCAAAAACGATTTAAAACAAATTAAAAATTCATTCCAGCCCTGTATAGACATTAATTAGAAAATGTGATACAGGTAAAATAAGGTAACATTTACGAGTTTCTACGCATGCTTCAGGTAATAGGTAAACTGTGGATATTTCGGTATACCTGACAGGTAGGTATAAACTCAAGTGAAGGAATAGTTTATCTAATATATAGATGTGCGTGTAATGGTGTTTTTTATATCATATTGTTCTTAAGTTTTTCTTATAATTATATAACAATACAATATATATTTCTAAAAAGTATATTGTTTTTAATAAAATTTCAACAATATTCAATCACATATAATGGATTATTAAAACTACATAAACAGTTAAACAGGTAAGCAAAAGAAATTTTCTACCAAGTTTTGCAGAAAGTTTATTTAAATTGTACTGTTATTTATTATTATAGTACAATGCAGTGATTTTATATGATCGCCACCGTGGCTTTTTATACGTTATAAAATATATAATATATAAAATATATAATTATTACTATATTTAATGTAGTTTATTACACTAGAAACTTTTTTCATCATCTTAATGGTTATGGGTTATGGGACATGTTTTTCGTGATATTTTGTAGCGTATATACGCATTAAAATCTCCAAAGATGTTTTATGAAAGCATGTATTAATGCATATATACTTAAGCATCCAAACCAATTATTATTTTTTTTTTTTGAAACGTATCTCTATTATTGTTAATAGGAATTATTTTTAAGGACTTTACAATTGTTGACATTCTTAACATTCCATTCTAACTACATGTATATATGGTATAGTTTAAGGTGTGGCTGCAAAAATTTCATTAAATATTTGCTGAAAATTAATTAGAATTAAAAATGAACGAATTATTTTGTTTTTTAGTAGGTATACAACATATAATATATCTTACTATCTAAAATGAAAATATTTTATTTAATTCCAGCATAATTATTTAATTCGTATATTTATTTTCTAGTAATAAAAAGAAATAACATTGTAAATGTGCTTTTAAAATTTAATTATTTTTCGTAAATAAGTATAATAGTCATCAAGGTCAGAATTGTATTATATTATAATTGGTTTTAATAATATTATAGTGAAATTTTTTCTATCTTATCATTATAATCTGTACCTATTATCTATATATAAATATATGTATTTTATTTATTACATTTTATTTGTTGTAATCTAGAAATTATTATCAATTTCATCTGAAATGTATTATTGATCCATTTGTTATACGTATATATTGATTTAAAAAATTGTTTAGATTCCATGAATAAAATAGCGAAATTAATTTGGTGAAGAACGCGGGTGTATTTTTTTGAAAATTTACAATTATGGCATATAGACATCAATCATCAAATAATGGTTACGCTTCCAACGATCGAGAAATTGACAATAGAACCAGAGGATCGGACAGAAATGATGGAATCGATAAACAAAATACACATTTAATCGAACATTTAGCAACATTTACTGTAACAAGAGAAACAGGCATTATTTATCCACCCGATGGCATGAGGAGATTATTACAATTAGAAAAAACAAATGGCATATGGTCACAAAAAATGCAATTGTGTTTAGATCATCAATGGGTACTAATTATGGATTATGAAACTGGGGTAAACATTCAACCTTATTTATTTATTTATTATTTATAGAATGTGTGAATTGTTTTTATTTATTTATTATTTATTTCATTAATGCAGAGCGAAATGGAACGATTTCCTGCTAGTTCTATTGAAGAACCAACTGCTTTTACCAGTCAAGATCCAATGGAAATGTATAATAATATATTAGTATTTATTGTTACTAATTCAAACCCTTCGCATCCACCAGAAATGCACATATTTCAGGTATTTTATTTTAATTACTAATTCCAAAAACCACGTTTGATAAAATCTTTTGAAGTGACTCATTTTTAAATATTATCATACAATTGAAATGGAATTTATTAGAGATAATATTCTGAAAACAATATTATATGTGATTAACAAAAAAAATAATCCACCTCTTACAAAATTTATATTCAAATAAAACGTTTTACGTACGTATAAAATAAACACAGATTAGAAATTGTTTAATCTGTGGACTAATTTGTGTTTTGATAATGCAAAATAAAAAAAAATTAAAAACATATTACATTTCTGATTTTGATGGCAATAATTATTGTTTTCAGTGTCAGAGTATTTCAGCGCAAGATTTAGTAGAAGATTTAAAACAATTGCGTTTAGGTAAAACGTTAACTAGAATTCACAAAAGCAGTATACCACCAACAGCGTACCGACCACCCCAAAACATAATAAACCCATCACGCGACCACCATCGCGATTATCACGGTTCCGATTCGGAATTAACAGCAAATAACGACGATTCGAGTTCAACAACAAGCGAAAAATACGAACGCGACGTAACAATATTGAATCATTGTTTTGATGATATTGAAAAATTTATAGCCAGATTACAACATGCTGCGGCAGCTGCCCGAGAATTAGAACGTAGAAGAAAAAGCCGTAAAACGAAAAAACGCGATATGGGCGATGGTATGTTGACGATGCGCACAAAACCGCCACCAGAAAAGGAGTTCGTTGATATATTTCAAAAATTTAAATTGTCATTCAATTTGTTGGCTAAATTAAAGGCACATATACACGATCCAAATGCACCAGAATTAGTACATTTTTTGTTTACACCGTTGGCACTTATTGTTGAAGCTTCAAATGATACGTATTTCGATCAACATATACCGCACAATGTTATTGCACCATTGTTAACACGAGAAGCTGTTAATTTGCTCATGAATTGTGTTACAAGCAAAGAAACAGAATTATGGCATTCACTTGGAACTGCTTGGCTCATGCCAAGGTACGAGAAATGTTTTTATCAAAATTTTTTCTAATTTTACCTAATTGAAATCTTGCAGAGATCAGTATAAAGGTCACGTTCCATCTTACCACCCGACTTTCATGGATGGATGGTCTCCGGAATATCCCATTATCGACGAAATTGACTCAAATTTGGAAAACAAAGGCTATGGAGATCCGCTAGATAGTCCATATAATAATGATTATGATTATCAGTCATCAAGTCAAGAGATGTTCGAAAGAAATCAAAACGATCGCCATCCACCAGATAATCAACAAACGATTGGAGACAGTACAAGAAGTGATATCAGTGTTGATTCAATTGAAACGAAAGGAGTGGAGGAACGTTCTTATGGCAGAAGTAATGATAGTTTCTTAGAAGAATTACTAGCCAGAGGAGCTAACATTGTGCATGTTACTTATCCAAGAACGGCAAATAACGATAAAGAATTGACTGTAACGCGTGGGGAATATCTTGAGGTATGTTGTATGATATATTGGTGGGTGTTCCAAAATAACGGTTCCAAAAGCTATAAAACTGTCTTTAGTAAATGGTAAAAAACAACATTTTGTGTTCATATTGCAGAAAAACAATTGTTTTTGATAAAAATTCAGGAATCCCTGCCTGCAGTGCTATTCTGGAACACCCAGTTTAATAGAAAACAGGTTTTGTAATAAGAGTTTATTGTTATTATCTAGATTTTGGACGATAGTCGTAAATGGTGGAAGGCTCGGAACAGCAGAGGACAAATAGCCCATGTACCACATACAATTGTTACACCATACCACCCACCAGTATCACATTATCCACATGGTGGAAGAAATATTCAGAGACCTGTAAGTTTCCATTAAGGTTTTTTTTTATATTACAGTTGTTAAGTTAATTTTAAATAAATTTAGGAATCACCAAATCACATGCCATCGAAAACAAACGATTGGATGAATGATCGTGTTGGTAAAAAAGGTGAATTCCGCTATTTTTAAGTATGTTTTATATATGCAGAAGCTTCTGTTACACTGTTTTGTCAATTAAAATTTATTTATTGTTTTAATAATTCAAAAGTTATATAAAGTTTTAAGTAAAAACACGCACATTTCAGTATACTTTATATAACTTGAGCAAAGAAAATATTGTTTATTGTTGCAGCGAGAATTCAGTATTAGTGAAAAATACATTTATATTGCTTTCGCCATAATATATCGAATGATATCGATTTTTTATATAAAAAAAACTTCTATCTACAAAGGCGTAGAAAGTTTTTCTGGTAAAATTTCGATTGTATTTTTTCTAAATTTTGAATCTCTGTTTTTTATCAGTAAAAATGAATATGATGATTTTACGCTTTTGTATATAATACCCTTACAATTAATGTTTTAATTTGTTAAACTACTTTATAGGGGTGTAAATAATTCGACATATACATACATACATACCTATATTTTTGAAACAAATTTTATATAACTAACGAGTATAACGACATTATATAAATATTAATTATATATTGAAAATATCTACATATATGAATATATATACATATATATAACAATTTTCATAATTGTATTAGTTGATTTATATGCAAAAAATAAAATATAAGAAAATGTATTGCTAGCTTTTTGTTTGTTGCTTATGGCGCGCCTTATCTGATATATATTTGTACTTTAATCGAATATTAAAAGAGTTATGACTATGACGAATTTACTTGTAACAATTTGATATCAAAATTATTATTGCAATATTGTTTTCAATTTAAAAATAGTAATAAATACATGCGATACGACTATATTAATCAAATATCAGTAATTGGTTTTCTTTATGGTTAAAAGAAAACAATAAGTAGGAACCTACCTTTGTATAAATATATTTGAAACGGCGAGTCATAATTGTTAGCGTCCACATTTGTGTTATTGCTTATTGGAATAATTCAAATTTAACTGAAACAATTTTTCTAACAACCAGTTCCTACTCCTGTAAATCGCTCTGAAAAAAGCGTCCCTGATTCTCCTAAAACCTCTGCACCGCCACCACCACCACCACCTCCACTTCCCGATCCAAATGTTAACTATAGTGCCAAACTGCCATCTACACTTCCCCTACCGAAAAAAACTGATGAAGAACCAATGTCATCTGCTGGAAGAAGAAGTTCTTCGCCCACTGTTTCACCTTTAAAACGTGATCCATCAAGGCAATCGTTGATTTCCATGAACGAAGAATTAAATTCGGTGTTAACTGGAGTTAAAGAAAGACAAAAAAATAAATTCCGCACCATTGACATAAAACAAACACCAGAAATATACATATACCATAATTCGTCACCATTTGAAGTCCAGGAATGGTTAAAGAATAAAGGATTTGATACAAAAATTTGTAAAACATTGAAAGATTTAAATGGGCAAAATTTATTTGATTTTAAAAAAGAAGAATTAATTAAGATTTTCGGTCAAAAAGAAGGTGCTAGATTGTTCTCCCAGTTGAATATACAGAAATCCATATCTGGTGTAAGTATATTGGCTAGAAACAATAACCGTGGTTTTGCCGCTAAAACATCGTCCATTTCTGTCTTTTTTTATACGAACATTATTATTTGCCGTGTTTGTTGATCACATTTACAGTTTTAGTAAAATCGGTGCTGTAATTGTAATATAAATTGATCAAAATCGATTATATCGATTATTAAAAAGGAATTATATACTTTGAAACTTCGATTGTGAAGTAATTGGTATATAAAGTTTATTGTAAGTATGTCTTATTAATTAGTTAGAAAGTATTTCGTTTAATTACCCTCCAAATTTGATATTTTTTTGAAGTTAGAGTAATATAATGCTTCTAAATTCAATTTTTCTTAACTAATTAAACATTTAGTAAGTATAGATCATCCCTACGAATTGTTAGGTGGTGTAAACTGAAATGATAAGGGATGAACGGGGTTGAATTAGTTATTTGCTCTTTACAATCATGGCTTCATGGCGTTTTACATTGTTTTTTGTTTATATTATATTAAAATACTTTCTTCAAGAATTTGCATTGTTAAATTAAATAACACTGATAAATAAGTACAGGTATTCCATAAATCGATTTGAAATTTGAATCGATAGTCTTCTTTTAAATATTATACGAAGTGCACACAGTTTGCTTGAAAGTTAGTTTGCTTGTAAGTTCGTAATTATTAAATCAATTAATTTCTTGCCAATTAAATTATTATTTTTAATTTTTGGGAACTGTATTTAGACGTAGATGAGGAACACATATAATTTATTGTAAGTTATCGAGCTTTTATAGAAATTTTCAACTCCGAAAATTCTTTTGAAAATACAAAATACGTTGCACGAAAAATCATCGGTGGTGTTAACTAGGGCTAGATCTGTCTCAAAGTATGGTAAATTTCCTTAATATTAGTTAATTTCCATTATATTTTCGGTACTTGGAATTTTTTAATGTTTATCTTAAAAAATAGTAAAACAATTGGAAATTAAATCGATTATTAGTCATTATAATTGCTAGAAATGACGAACACGTACGTTTTATAATGCTATCAGTACTCGTAACTATTTTTTATTGCTAATTTTTCTTTTTCTTTTTTTTTTGGAAGATAAATTGCTCTGTTTTAATTTTTAATTTTTAATCTTAGTTAAGGATACAGCAATTACTTATTCCAAAATTTAAGTGCTCATACTGTGCCTCCAAAGATTTTTGACCTACATATGATCTTTACGTTAACATATATCAAGTTTTATTTTTTTTATTTTAAAAATAATGTGTTTTAAGTTCAGATATAAATTTTGAAACTATTTTTTCGGGGCTTTTAGTGAAGAAAGACTTCTATCACACACTTTCAAATTATAGGTATATGTATTCTCAAATTTAACTAAAACGTTTATGTTATTGTGTTTGAAATTGTTGTTTTTTATTTTTTATGATTTTTTTATTTTCCAAATTTTGATGTCACTTACAAGTTGCGCCTCATAAGCGAACACTTGTTTCGCTTGTACTTAGGATTGAGCCTGTTTAGAATATATTATTATCTTTTTTGATTTTTTTTACCCTATTAACCTATTGCGGATGTATTCTTATAATTTTGCTAAATTTGGCGCACATGAGAGAAAAAAGTTCATCTAATTAAATATTACCCCATCCATATATTGTAGAGTAAAATTAAATAAATTTAGATTCTTTATTCTTATTTGTCAATTAGTTTATTTTAATTTGATTACTGGTAATCTTAGTTGAATTATACCGTTCTCTTTTTTTTTTATGTGAGAAGCACATAAAATCCAGCTTTAATTTTTAAATTTTCTTCTCGCAATTTTCAATTTCTATCGGATTTTACCTAAAGCCTAAAGAAATGGATACAAATTTGAAAATTCTGTTTTTTTCAGTACAAATCAGTCAGTGTTACTGAGTTCCAAAATATATTAGCAAAAGCTCGACAAAAAATTGAAACAGAAAATGTTGACTACTGAGGATATCACAAGATTGGCATGGCTATATGTAGCCTATTTGTGGTTATTGTTATTAGTGCCAATAACGCACATCATTATTATTTTTCTAATGAGAGTCGCTGGAACGTTTTTCATTATTACTATAAATAATACTGATGTTAATAACAATTCCATTGACTAAATCAAAATTGTAATATAGTATTTTAACGTTTTTCAAATAAAGATATTTTCTGTATAATTTTAAATTGTTTTAATTTACACCATCTTTTTTACATTTAACCAACGTTCGAAAAATACGTTCTAGTATACTTGTTTTTACTAAAATAGTTATTACCTTTTGATTTATACCATCTTTTTTCCATTTAAAGAACGTTCCAAAAACACGTTCTAGTATACTAGTTGAATTGTAAATGATTACAGAAAACTGTATTTTTCGGAGATACTTTAGATTGAAGCTCTGCGCATTCAGAGTATCATTATCTCTTTCTACATTAAGATAAGTTAAATAAAGAAAAAAAATTATGGGTGCTTAAAAGTGATAAAGTGTCCAGTTGTGCCAACAAAAAAACCCTTGTTTTTTTGTATCCTTTTTTAACACATTTAGTACTAATGGCAGCACAGTAGTTTTTTCGTTATATCTCACTGAAATAATATTGAAAGTAACTAACTTTACAATTGAAAATTTGACACAGAATCTGAAAGCTGACAGCTGTTTTAGTTGTTTATTTGATACCATTAAAACCAGCACGAGCACGAATTTAAGGCTATCTGAATAAAATTTGTTTTTATTAATTGAATATTAAATTAAGTGTTAATTTTTTTTAAATTAAGTTAGTTATTCAAGGCTGTGTTTGAATTGAGTGCCGTACTATTAAACTAATTTGTAATAATAAAAATTAATTTTCTTTTAAATAGGTAGGTGGTTCAGGTTACTTGTCTCACCCTGTGGGTCTGTTTAGTTTAAATAAACGCATGTCTAACGGAAGCATTTAAATATTTAATTTAATATCATGTCAACGACTGTTATTCAAACCGGCACTAATAAATAATATAAATCAACTATATAAATAATTTTCTTAAATGTTATTTAGCTAATAACGATTGCTGAGGAAATTATTGCTTTTCATTAGCCTAGGAATCTAATATAAGATTTTTAACAGTGTAGATATCATATTTTTTTCGAAATTGCTATATAATAAGTCTATAAAATCGACTTGATGAAGTCATAAAACCAAGACATCTATATAGAAAGTTATAAAAGATTAACTGACTTCACAATGATTTTGTACTAAAAATAAAATAATCTATTTGTTATATTCATGTGAAACAACAAAAATATTACATACATTTATAACGTAGGTATTCGTTATAATTTTAGACTATTTCAATAAATAAATAAATTATTTTTTATTATGTAAGTAATTATAAGGAAGGTAAACACTTTCAATGGTACAATCAAGTTACTTTCTATATAATAATTTCATAATTTACTGCTTTTAATTCATAATTTTTACATTGTTAATTCGAATATTCCTTTATCAAAACAAACTCTTATCTTCCATTATCATTTTTCTCATAATATTAAAAATTAAAATAAATGTCTATGCTTTTTTCGTATATATTTTATACCACAATAATGGTAATTTAAATATATTTATATACTTACTTTAATTATGCAATATTATCAAACAAATATTTTAATAGTTTTAAAGAGCAAACATATATTAATTTAACTATAGCAAAATTTCATTAATATTAACTACTAAGTAGTAACTGTATATATTTCTTACAAATTTTTATTATTATAAAAGGCATTAAATTTATTTCGATTTTGACCTTAAGCAATTTATGATAACATAAATGAATAGAACGACGTTTTCAAAATAATTTCTTATCACTTCTGTGAATATCATACATTAAATGCATAATGAATAATGAATATGTAGAAGAAGTTTTATAGGAAGAAGCACAGATACTCCCACACAGAAAAAAAATCGTTCATTTTATGCAAATGCATAAACATTGTCAAATTATATGTAAATGATATATGATAAGAATATGTCTTCCTTTACACCCACTAGATAAAAACGGATTTTTGATTATTTTCAAAAAAATTAACGAAAAATTGAAAACGCGACTGCGCCGTGTAATGCGCAAACTTGGAAAATTCAATTTGAATTTCATTCACTAAATCCGTACGTTAAATTGACTTAATTCGATTTTGTATTGTAAATACCGATAATATGCAATTGTAATAAGGTTGTAAAACCAAATTCTTTGTATATATTTTGTTATAAAAGTGAAATATAATAAAAATTTTCACTGTATTGCGTCTGTATTTACGTTTAATTTTCTACAGCATAGTGTATAAAGAGGTATCGATAAGTGCGCAGAAAATATGCGTGAATTTCATTCATATTATGTTAGTCGATACTCTGTATTGGCCTAGTCAAATGAAAATTGTATTTTCACAATAATAACATTACTATTATAGTGTAAATTTGTGTTTTTTTACCGGCTTAAATTGCAGATAATACAACGGTATGTAATTAGATGCTTAATTATTCTAAAATAATTGTGTCTTTCTGATGTAATTTCGTTTTATTAGAAATGAAAATGCCAAACGCTCATTCAATATATTTTCAAATTTTATCTAAATATCCACATATTTATCTAATTTTTATCATCCTAAACAATTTCTTAGTTGTTTGTAATTGAATTTTGATAAACTGATTTCTGATTAAATTCAAAAATTTATTTTAAAAATGAAATGTAAAAATTTTCTGTCATTTTTAGATTTTCCTATTAAAATCATTCTTTATTTGGATGTTGAGTATAACAAACTATTGAAAAATCTTCAAATATATAGACATATTGCAGATTATAGTTTAATGCTTTTGATTTAATAAAAAATTAAATAATAAACTAGATGAATAGAATCAAAAGTGTAATTAATTGAAAGAAAAAAAATTGATTCTGAAATATCTATGTCAAGGTAAATGAAATTAGGTCATTTCTCTCTCTTAGGAATTGTCAAAAAAAGGGCATTATTGAAAAAGAATTTATTTGCTTTCATTATTTAATGTCGTATATGTAAGGATTTAGTGTAAATTTCTGTGTGGAATTGCGAATTTATCGTACGTTCGTGACATATTAGTAAACAGTACCCAGTTTAATAAGTGTAAATTTTTATTTTCTGCTTTTTATGTGAAAAGACCAGTTATTTTGCAAAAATTGCGTTACAGGTAGAAGACATAATAATTTGTTAAAATGGCATTTGCTGGGTTGAAGAAGCAAATAAATAAGTGTAATCAGGTAAGAATAATATATTTTCCTATAATTTAAAAATATTCATATTTATATCGAATTTTGAAATTTAGTTAATATCCCATATAATTTTTAAAAAAAGATTTTCTATTAGTATGTTTTATTTTTATTTACATATGTATATTATATTCATGAACGAATATAGGAAAATTGTGAAATTTATCATTTATTTTAGTATGTCACGGAAAAAATGGGTGGTGCAGAAGGCACCAAGTTGGATTTGGACTTCATGGACATGGAAAGAGTATAAAAACATATATATTTACAAAAATGTTTTATTAAAAAACTTTTTGGATTTTAGAAAACTGATGTTACATGCGAACTTGTTGAGGAACTACAAGTTAAAACGAAAGAATTATTACAACCAAATCCATCAGCACGTGCGAAAATGGCAGCAGTTAAGGGTATTAGTAAATTAAGTGGACAAGCTAAATCAAATACGTACCCACAGCCTGAAGGTGTATTAGGTGACTGTATGCTTACATATGGTAGAAAATTAGGAGACGATAGTATGTTTGGACAAGCATTAGTTGAAATGGGTGAATCATTAAAACAAATGGCCGATGTTAAATATTCACTCGATGATAATATCAAACAAAACTTTCTTGAACCATTACATCATTTGCAAACTAAAGATTTGAAAGAAGTTATGGTAAAAAAACAATTGTTTTCATTATAAAAGCTTGATTGTTAAACGACTTCTTTTTAAAGCATCACCGGAAAAAACTTCAAGGGCGACGTCTTGACTTCGACTGTAAAAGACGACGACAAGCAAAAGGTATTATTTAGTTTTTTTATTTTATTTTTGTCAATAAATAACTAAGTCACAAAAAGCATGATTAAATAAAACAGCATGAATTTATACCATAGCTACTAAAGGGATTCTAAGCCCTTATTCCAGCCCTGTGAAGTCACAGGGAGTTTATCATGGTATGTCTTATTTAGAAAGCTAAAATTTTGCTTTTTTTTACAAAACATCCACCTATTCCTAATTAGTTATTCATTCCCTATTGTGTATATTTTTTAATGAATTATTTTATGAAACTTCCATATTAGCTTATATTTGTTATATTTTTATTTAAGCATTATATTATTGTTGCATGGTTGGCCTGTTACTTAAAACATAACAGGTTCAAATATTCCAGATGATGAAATTAAGACTGCTGAGGATAAATTTGCCGAATCGCTTCATCTTGCTCAAATGGGAATGTTTAATTTATTAGAAAATGACGTAAGTATTTAATAAATTACATTGAATTGTGTATACATTTGCAGTTTTATTTCATTTAGGTAGAGCAAATATCACAATTAGCAACATTTGCTGAGGGTTTGTTGGAGTACCATAGTCAATGTACGGAAATTTTGAAACATCTAACTGAAACTCTATTAGAAAAGTAAAAAAATTGTTGACCATTTTCCATTTAATTGATAGAAATTAATTTATATTTATTTTTTTTGTTATTATAGGAAAGACGAAGCAGCTAATCGTCCTAAAGTTGAATTTGTACCAAAAACTTTGGCTGATCTTAATATAGAAGGTGTATCGGATGGTTTTAATGGTACTAATAATCACAGTAATCACATATTACATCACAATAGTAACCCAAATTTGTCAAGTGGTTATCAATTTAAACGTCCTGCCCCAAAAACTGTTCCTAAACCTAATTTTAAACCTGACCCCTTTGATCCTTGGACTTTTACACCAGGTATTTTGTTTTGTTTATTTTTTATTTAATATTTTTTTATATTACATTTATTTGTGTTTTGACACTTTGTTTTATTAATTATTATTTTTTATTACCATCTTTTCTATTATTTGTTTATTAAATAATTTTACCCCTTCCATGCAGGACGAACAACCTTGATAAGAAGAATTTGTATATGTTTTATTGCATGTTTGTTCATATTTATAAAAGAATACTATAACTATTAATGACAATATTTATTCTCCTACAAACATAAATCTGCTTCAGATTGATTGTTGTTTATTATACTAGATTATATATTTTTCTCGAATGCATTCAATTTTTCTACCTATGTAAATCTGTATTTCATGATTAAATTTAAACTATTACTACTTATTTCACGTGTTTGGCATATGTCCAATATGAATATTGGCAAACAGTTAGTGCCTAATGTTTTATACATCTATACTAAAATACATTTTCAATCATAAACAAAATTTTTTTAATTTTGTGTGCATATTATATTGGTGCACACACCAATAATATTATAAATTTTGTTTAAATAATATACATAAATGTCTCTCTCTGCTCGTTTATTATTGTTTCTAAAATGCTTGAGTTGTTGTTCTGACAAAGATGTGTTGTTAGGCTCTTCACAAGTGTCTTCTCCTCAACATAAACCACATCAACTTGAGTTACACCCAGGACAACATTCTACTAATGGTAACTGTCTACCAAAAAAAAAAAACAAAAATATTTTCTTGCTTGCCATCATAAACCATGAAATTTGTCGTTATTTTTTTTTTTGATAAAATTTAAACATGTTATGTTTATTGTTGCTATGTTAAAACACATTTAAATGGAATAATTGCTTATTTGTTTAAAACATTTTCTATTTAGTGGTGGTGTTGTAATTGTTTATGCAATTTTTTAGCATCACCATTACCGTCCCCGATGAAATCTCCTGCCAGAACACCAATGGCGAGGCAACCATGTTGTACAGCTTTGTACGATTTCGATCCAGAAAATCCCGGTGAACTTGGCTTTAAGGTAAATTATTTCCATTTATGTCTAATACAATTTTTAAACATAAACAATTCATATTTGCAGGAAAACGATGTTATAACATTGTTAAATAAAATTGATGAAAATTGGTTTGAAGGCAGTTTAAATGGCCGTACTGGATATTTTCCTGTTAATTATGTTAGAGTTGATGTGCCATTACTATGAATTACGGGTTAGATTTTAATAATTTAAAAGAAACCCCTTGTTTTTATTTATTCTTGTATAATTTTTACGTAGATATTTCTTTGTTGTCTCTTTTTTTTATTATTATATAATAGGTTTATTCAACTGCACTTTTGAAAAGTGATAGATGTAATGCCATATAATGCGTTTGTAAGAAAAAGTGATTTAGAAGCATTTAATGAATAATCGTTTTTTTTATTTGTATAATAAAAACAAGTTAGTGGAATGAGTTGATTTCAATCTTCCTAAAAACAAAATAAATTCCATTAATTATAAATAAATGTATATTAGTAGATTTAAATTCGTTACTTTATTCATACAATTATTATTAATAATGATAATAACAAAAAAAAAAATATAATCAAGTAGTTGTGTATGTATGATATTGTGCAGTTGGAGAATTGTATTCAATTATTATAAATAAACAATTAATATTGCAATGAATGAATAACAAAACAAAAAAAAATTAAATTTAAACGAGCGAATATAAGAATTTAGTTGTAAATATATTTAGTATTTAGTATTTACTTTTAATAATTATATATAATGTAAAGATATATTTTCTATTATGTTGTTCAGTTTTTAAAAAACAAAAAACTATTATCTATTATACATATGTATATTTAATAAAAATTTCAATTGATCAAGCTACATATATATCTTTTAACAAGAAAATAAAATGACGTAAATTACATGTAACTTCGTTGGCGCTGGTAGCCGTTTTACCTCTTAGTTGTAGTTTGGTTGAAATTATGTTTAATATCAACCATTCTATACAACTAGCCAAAGAAATAATGTTAATGCATGAAATGGAAAAATTCAATGTTAAAACTAAAAAAAATCACGTAAAATATGTTTTTTGTTGATGTTTTTGATGTAGACTTTCTTATAGATTTCTGCTGAAACTTTATACGTTTTAGAATTAAATATTATAATACGTAATATATTATAACTACTGAAAAATTGTAACATAAAATGTTATATGAGTGCTGCTTTTTATAAAAATTAATGAAAAACAAAAATAAAACTATAAGTTAATAAACGCACTATTGTTATATTTTGCAAGTCAATTTATAAAGTTTTAGCTGAAATATATTTAATAAAAAAAATAAACAAATATAAATAATAAATATTATATATAAAAAAAATGTTTGTCATTTGAAAAGCTATAGATGTATTATATTTGTGTGACATTTAAATACCAGATAAGTCCAAAAAAATTATGAGTAATTTTGTGTTTTATATTATTTTACTCTTAGAAGAATATCACTAGCAATATGTGTTGAATATTTATTTATTAAATGAAACTAATATATCTTAGTGGCTGTAATGATGGGAATACTCATTTTTTAATATACATATATTAAGTAAAATATAAAACACATTAATACTAAAATTAATAAAAAGTACTTAAAATTATCTGGTTCATGACAATACATTAGATACTAAAAATTTAAAATTAAGTATAATCCAACTAAGACTATTGTTATAAAAATCTATGAAACAATGTTTTTATGGTAATTTAAATGAAAAAAAAACCACCGCATTATTATTATATTGTGAAATTTAAAAGTAGTTTATCGAAATAGTCTATTTACTGTTCCCTCATACAATAAAATAATTGATCTCTTACAAAATGAAACTATACTATACAAACAACCCTTTGTTTTTATACAAATTATACAAATCGGTTAAATTTTTTATAATACTTTTATTATTAGTTCGTCTTTTGTATAGTTCTTAATTGTTTATATGTAAATTATATTATTTATAATGTACGCATTCTTTTTCTGTCTAGGTGTTTTATTTTTATTTTCTCTGTATTGTATTTCATGAATTTTTCGTTAATGTCTTGCAAAAAGTTACCAAATAATTAAGTGAAATATTGTTAATACACATGTATACAATTTTCATGTTACCGTATTTGTGCATTAATAAAAAATGTGTCACAGTAACCAGCTTTTTGTACACGATAAAGTTAAAACACGGTTTAAATTAAGTTTTCGCGCGCATAATTCAAAATCTACACAACTGGTCATTGGCCTACTTAAACCCGCCAATTTTCCATTTTCTAATCTACTGAGTATGCGCCGTTCCACAAAAAACTACAAAAAATTCATATTGCGCGCAAACCCATTATTATTTAAATTTTGAAGTGAAAATCGCTAGGTACAAAGATTAATGAGAAATCTTAATTTCAAATTATAAGATTGTTTTCTCATGAAGTTAATGACCTACTGTTAATAACAAATAAAAAAATTTAAAAATACAATTGTTTTGCTAATTCAAGAATTTGTCATGTAAGCATTCTAAAATCATTTTGTTTATGTGGCGCTAAAAATTAGAAGTAAAATATTTTCAACATGTTTTATTACTTTTATTAGTGTTTTTTTTGTTCATTCCAAAACAATAATACACCGGTCGCAATGAAAAGTTCATTCAACTCCAGGTTTGCCAAAATAAATATTTCATAGTAAAAAAAAAACAAACAAACATAACAACAATTAAAATAAAATTCATTAATGAAAAAACTATAACTGACATTCATTGAAATGATCATGAGTCATTTAAAAAATTCTTGTGAAAATAAATATTACTGAGTAAATATTGTAAATACATGTGATTAATACGTTTTTTCTAAAGTAATAAAGGGAAGAAGGCTACGTGTAGAATATATTATTGATGTTTGGTTAATTGAGTTTATTGCATACTCAGAATGGTGTTAGAGTGCTTGCACTTTATCAAAACTCTCTTTCTATTGGATTTAAAATGTTGGTAGTACTGCGGTGCGCGCTCAACTAATACGCTTAACGATGGCGTGTTTTGCTGTGTGAAATCCATGTAATAGTTTACAAAAATAATCATAGAAAAATGTGTATTTGAACTAGGCTTTTTATTTCTTCAATTAATATTATTCATCAAATTTATGTTTAAAATTATTTCAATTATTAATTGTTCTGTTGTGATATGGAATTAAAATTACATTCTCCCGCGGGGGCTGAACCAGTACTATACACTTGGCCGTTGACATCAGGTCGTGGAAACGTAAGATAATAATAAATTTATGATATTTTTCCAATTGTTATGACATAAATATAAAATGCTTTTTCACTTTAATTAGTTTTCCAGCCTTTCTTTATTCAATTCACCTATGTTGTAGTAGGCTATGACCCTTGTTAGATAACAATGTAATGTCATCAAAATGTTTTTGTTTATAATTGTTTAGTATTGAAAATTTCCAAAAATTATTAATTTTTGCTTATATTTACATAAAAATAAAAATAATCTTTATTAAATTTGTTGTCAAAATTGTTAACGGTAATTTAAGACAAAAGAATTTATGTCAACAACAATAAACAATAATATAACCTTAAAAATGAAGTTTTTATTTGTTCGATTAATGGTTTCATTGTTCTTATCGATAGTAATGAAATTTTATTTGATATAATTTTCAATGCAACTGTTATTTGATATGATTTTTTTTCAATTTCAACTTTTTAAACGTAGTTAAACAATAATAACAGAACTAATTATTTCTTTCTATAAAAATTGAATTTTATTTATAGGACAAACATGATGGAGCTATTGAAATTGTTGAAACAATTAGGTTTGTTTATGAATTAACATTACGAATCTTACTTTATAAAGAATATATGATTTTTTAGATGGGTTTGCGAGGATCTCCCTGAACTCAAGCTTCCATTGGAGAACAACATATTATGCGATTACGATACAAGAAGCTACGAGAGTATGAAGTCATTATGTGATCGATTCAATCGGGCGATTGACAGTGTTGTAGCATTGGTAGTCCAAAATACCTCCCGTAATTATCTTGATAATACGTTTGCTTTGTTGATTTTAGGAAAAGGGAACATCACTGCCAGCCCATCGTTTGAACAAATATCCATCTAGAGGCCTTCTTCGTCACATATTACAACAAACTTATAATGCTGCCGTTACAGATCCAGAGAAATTAAATCAGTACGAACCATTTTCTCCAGAAGTTTACGGTGAAACGTCCTACGATTTAGTATGTCAAATGATTGATCAAATTCAGATAACTTCGGACGATATATTTGTTGATCTCGGATCGGGCGTCGGTCAGGTTGTTTTGCAAATGGCAGCAGCTACACCATGTAAAATTTGTTTAGGTATTGAGAAAGCTGAAGTACCTTCACGATACGCGGAAGCGATGAATAAGAATTTTCGTACATGGATGCAGTGGTACGGTAAGAAATACGGTGAATACAAACTGATCAAAGGTGACTTTCTAACTGAAGAACATCGCGAAAAAATTAATCAGGCGACAATTGTGTTTGTTAATAATTTTGCATTTGGTCCAGCCGTTGATCATCAATTGAAAGAGCGTTTTGCTGATTTAAAAGATGGCGCAAGAATTGTATCGTCGAAAAGTTTTTGTCCATTAAATTTTCGTATAACTGATAGGAATTTAAGCGACATAGGTACAATTATGCATGTCTCAGAAATGTCACCATTAAGGGGTTCAGTTTCTTGGACGGGAAAACCGGTTTCGTATTATCTACATATTATAGATCGTACGAAATTGGAAAGATATTTTCAACGTCTAAAGAAACCACAACTGAAAAATGGTGACGATGATTCGAATACGAGAGGATCACGTGAACGTGCTAAACGAGATTTAGCTAAACAACTAGCCAACGATACTACCTCCGATTCGGATTATGATGATCAAGACAGCACGTATGGTCCAACTACGAGGAAGGCATGGTCAGATTATTGTTCAACGAAAGGAAAAAGCAGTCAGTCAGAAGAGGATTCAAATATGGGGAAATCGAAACGACAACCAAAGAAGTTACGAAGGAAAATACGTACAGGGAAGAATGCCGAGAATAAACCAAATCAAAAGGCACAACCGAAGAGTAGGCGTGGGAGAGTCAAGAAAGGTAAACCGAAGAAGACGATCAAAATCAACGGTTTGGATTTGTTGCACAGTCAAACTTTATTGAGTACCTCACCACAAGCTATGGGCAAGAAATTACCACCAGCACCAGGTTGCGTTGACCAGCAATTGACAACATTGAGTTCGGAAGTAATTGTTCATAACGAATTAGATATACCAGAAGCGCCTGCAGAAACACCATATGGTCTTCAAGTTTTATTAGATATGTTCCGTGTTCAATATATGCAAATGATAAATCAAATGAAAGACACAAGATTTCGTAGTAAAATTGATTGCCAAATTGAAGAAGAAAGAGAACGTAACAAGAAGCTGAAAAATCGTGCTGCGCAATTGGAGAAACAAATTAAGGTACTTATTGATGATAGTGTTGCTTTGTTAAAGGCAAGAATGAGTGAATTGGGTATAAATGCATCATCTCCAGTTGATCTATTAGCAAAGGCAAAGGAAATTGTTTGTCGACATAAAGAGTTACAAGCAAAAGCAAGTAAATTACAGGGACAGGTTGCTAATTTGGAAAATGAACGAGATAATTTAGTTATGCAGAGGCAGAGAGAAGTTGTTGAAAAATATGTTGGAGTACCAACGGCGCATGATATTTCACCCAACGTTGCGCAGGAATATATTTTACGTGAGATTTCATCGACATTAGCACATCGAAAGAAATTACAATCTGATCTCTCCAAATTAGAAAACGAAGTTATTAGTTTACAGAAGACTAGTGAAGAACGTGCTAAACAACAAGCCCAAGCTGTATCTGTTTGTCGACAACAACAAAATCCATCGAAGGTATCAAGAAAATCACGAGAATATCGTGCAAGATCTCAAGATTGGCCAGATGTACCGGATATAGCTAAGATTGAAGAACAAAATCCAGAAATCCTAGCACAAAAAATATTAGAGACTGGTAGGAAAATTGAAGCTAGTAAATTGTCAGCAAATAAACATTTACAACCGAAATCGACTCAACAAACTCAGCAAAAGGGTATTGTTAGAAATAATATGCCAGCTCCAATGCCAATGGTTAAAAGACAGAAGATTTCACATTATTCTAATACGACTACAAACACAACAACAACAGCACCAACAAATGTACAAAAAATCCAAGAACCACCAAGAATTGCAAATTTCGAGGATCGATTGAAGAGTATAATAACATCCGTACTTAATGAAGATCAGCAAAATCGTACAAAATCTCAAACCCCAACAAATCCAAACTATCCACCGCATTACAATTCATATACAAACAATTCAACATTTCCAAAACAAGAGGACAAACGTAACAAGTACAATCAGAATAAATATAGTAGAGAAACTGTTGTTGAACCACCACCTCCGCCACCACCTCCAAAACACCATCAAATACATCAGGAAGGCTTGGCTGGTATGATGGAATGCTATCGCGAAGATATAACACCAAAAATTTCACCACAAATACAGCGTCACACTTCTGAGCAACCTGATTACACGCAAGTATCTCCAGCCAAATTGGCATTACGTCGACATTTATCGCAAGAAAAACTCGCTGCACAACACCACAACTATCAGCCAAATCATCAAACGAACAGTGATGGAATTGTAGCGACACGAACCATTGGTGATCTGATGTCTGGTGAAATTGAACGCACTTTGGAAATATCAAATCAATCGATTATAAATGCGGCTGTTGATATGAGTGATATACAGGGCACTACGACATTGTCTTCCAGATCAGTTGTTAATGCAAATCTACCACCGCGTCCAGAACGTGTTAATGTTAAATTGCCGGTTGATATGGAACCATCACCAACTGAACCAATACGACAAGTTTACAGTCCCATTTCCCGTCCGTCTTCAGCTGAGGGACTGGAAGGATTAGCATACATGCATTCACATGTTAAACATCCATATGTTGTACCACCGCCACAACCTTCACCATCCAAACAGTATTCACCGCGTACGACAATTCTTTATCCTCCGCAATCGCGAAGTATAAATAATGAACAATACACGCCGTTGCCTAGAGCTGACATTAAACCATACCATGAATCTTATTTCGCTGACGTTAAACCACCATTACCAATTGATGAACACCGTGCTAATAATTTTGTTGCTGAAGGTTTAGCTGCCAGTTTACAAGCGAGAGTTCTAGGACCGTGTACATCCATTAAAGAAGAAATTGATACAATTTATGATAGACGTGGTGTTTATCAACAACAACAGCCGCAACAAACACAACCATCATCAAATATGTTGCCAAATATTCAATCGTATATGGATCAGCCAAATATAATTAAATCTGAAAGTAATGGAGAATGTCAATATAAAAGAGATTCACCGATAATTCAAGGTCCGAGAAGGAGTAGTTTAAAATCAACAACACCTAATATTGCTGCTGGCTCAAATTATTCAAATGATATACATGAACCACATTCAAATACATCAACACCTTTGGTTGATGAAATTAGAGATGAACAGACGAGGAATCATCGTAATGAAGAGGGTATGTGTTGTGAATTTCTAGTTTTTATATTTAAACTTAGAATATTTAAAGGTATTCTACCTTGCATGTGGGACTTTTCAGGGGAGATTTTTATGCTTTTTTTTAATAAACAAATGTCGATTAATAATTTGTTTCATAGCTTTAGCTAATAGCTTTTGTTCTTGCAAAAATTACTGGTTTTGTCTTTATGGTTTGTAGTTAAATTTTTCTGATTCTAAATAATTAATTCACTAGTTTTATTCTTAACTAATAATTGTTTTTGTTATTTTCATAAAATGTTTGCTTAATTGTTGTAATTTTGTTACAATTAATATCAGCAGACATTTCAATTTCAATTTCAATTCGACAAAAGTTTTGAAACAATCATATGAGTTCTGCAAAAATTTATCAACAAAAAGAGTAAACCATGTGAGATTGAAAATAGTGCACTTTTGTTTGATACAACCTCAGTTTTTATTTAATTTTTAATTAGTTGTTATATTTCTTTTGTAATTAGTTTTTAATTTGTTATATTTCACGTTAAATGATTTGTTAGTAGGGTTTCCAAACTAGTATTTGAGTATTTCTTATACCGTATTATTTTTTATGTAAGAAATGACTAAAGGAGTAAAATTAATCACTAGTAAATGAAGAATTTATCAACTCGCATTACCTTACTTTTCAACTTGAAGTTGCGTACTGCTTGATTTTGTTCTCGGCATAAGTACACAATTTAACGAGTTACAGTTTTGAAGCTCACAATATAAAGAATCTGCTTACATTTTCAGTAAATCAATGAAAAAAAATCCACATCAATGATGAAATTTTGTACTGTCTGTCTATGGAAATTTTTCATTACTATAATATTCATATAGGTGCTCCTAGTAATTTTACGACTTCAGTCATTTTCTTTAAATATTAGATTTTTGTTGTAGCATTTGAAATATAAATTCAAAATAGTCAGACAATGTTGGTGCATTTAATTAATTAGCTTTCGTTTATATTTTACTATTAAAGATATATCCTGTATGCTTTTGAATAATGCATTTTTAGCTTCAGTTTTTTTACTTTTGGAAAATTCGTAAAAGTCAGGCTTAAAAACAATTTATTAGTGTATGATTATGATATATGTAGTACATATTTATACATATGTGTATATAAATAATTGTATATGAATAAAAGGGTGCAATATTGCTATTGTATTAAGTACTAAAAGTGATTTGTAATGCAACATTGTGTTCTATTGTACAGTTATGTATATAGTTAATAGGCCATTGTACTAATTTATTAAAGAAACATTTATACGTGTTTGTAATGGTGTTAATTAATTAGTGTTGATAGTTTTCTTATATTTACTGTAGTTTGTTTGCGTTGAATAGGAGGCACCACATTCAGGCATGCACAATCAATCACTCAAAGCGCACAAAATAGCGCATGCATAATACTCTCCCTACCATACTAGATTTAGATGGCTGATTTAAAAATTTTGAGTAGGTGGTAAGTAGCTTTTTGCGCAAATTCTCTCACACATTTCTTTAACTTTAAATAAAACAATAAAAAATATACATATACGTATATGTTTCATTTTTGCCCGTTTTTAGCCTACAATAATTTGAAATTAGTTTGATTTTTTTTATATTTTTTAATTTTATTTGCATTGTTTATTTGGTGGTGGTTTTTAATATTATTTCTTTTATTGAATTCTTATATACAAACCCATTTTTGAATTATTTTATTTTTTATACATAATTGTATTCAATTAATGTTTGAGAAGGTCATTTGATTTTTTTGTTTCTTTCTTTGAATTTAGATGTAGAAGTCGAAGAAGAAGGTGAAGAATCGAAATGGCAAGACCGGATCAGTTCTGGATTTGATCGTTTAGTTGCATTTGCATCAACTGAATTAGATAAACGTAGACGTTCTACAGAAGGCAATGAAAGTTGTAATACATCGCCAGATTCTGGTATTGGACATGGTAGTAATGATTTAAATTTATCAACATCAATAACAACAGCGGCACCCCCGTCGACGAAACAAATATTAAAATTAAATCCAAATATAAAACCGACCCTATTTAAAATGCCTAATTCAAAATCATATTTAGTTGATACGTCACCGATAATATCAGAACAAACAACAAATGTTGAAGAATGTGGTCTTCCCCGGACACCATCGCCATCGTCTTCTCCAATCAATTACAGTCCTGAAGGTAAACATGTAACGACAAATCAATTAAATCCGGCATTATTGAAATATCAACGTTATCCAGAAGAGAAAAAATCAAAGCCTGATACGCATTTTAAAAAGAAATTTTATTATCGCGAACAATGGAGAGATGAATCAATGTGGCAGCAAAAATCAGAACATTCGAATCGTAATAATGACACCACCAGGGATAAATTCAAGCCGAAAGGTAAGGGATGGGATTGGAATAAAGAACAACACAATCAAATTGTAAATGATGATTGGGGAAGGTCGCATCATGATCATTATATGTGGAAAAACTAATTAATATAAAAAAGGCAGCAGTTAGAATTTTATTTTATATTTTCCATAACAAACAAAAATATAAAAATGCACAGAGATGCGTATTTGTATACAGATTTCACACAGCAAATTTAGTAAAATATAATGTATAAAAATACTTCACAAAGATTAGTCAACATATTATATTGTTGATAATTTTTGTGAAGAATACCAATTTATTATTATTATTTATTTTTAACAAACATGTTTTTCGGCACATGTTCCACAAAATACTTTACATATAAATTTTTTTCGTGTTCTAAAAGTAATTGTAATTCGTATAAATTTATGAATGTTGCGAAAATTGACTGCATTTTTGTGTTCAATAATGCAAAATATAAAAAAATTACTGAACGAGACTGAAATATTTAATTTTCTCATCGTGTGTATTATCATCTTTTTTAATAATTTTTTTATATTTTGTATATTATATATTATTTTCTATTTAATTGGCGTATTTTATTTATTCTAACTATATATACTAATGTATTCAATTTAATCACTGCCTTGAACTTTCATCATCGTATCGTATTATTAATTCAACATTTTTATTTATTATTTGTAAAATAGGTTAAATATGATAATGAAATGAATTAAAAAAAATTGTATATTATTAATTAGCTTTTATTTATGAACAGTTTTTTTTAATATTTAATGTAAATAAATTTTCATTAAATCATTAATTTATAATTTTAAGTACAATTTGTAAATATTTTTAAGTAGTTATATAAGAATTGGAATTAAAAAGATTAATTGAAGAAAATATAAAAGCAGTTTTCAAAAAAAATACTAGGAACAATTTCTATTTTAATTAATTTAAGGGGGCTGACTTTAGTAGAACTGTATTTTTTTTAGGTAAATAACTATTTTCTTTTCAGTAAATATTCTATAGCTTTAAAATCGTTCAAAAATCTCGTTTAATTTCTTCTTATAATTTTTGCGTCTAATTTAATGCATCCAATTTTTTATAATTCTTGTGTTATAAAAAAATAAGAAAATTGCTGATTGGGGCTGATGTTTTCAATTTAAAATAATAATAAAATGTCCTGATTATCAAAATTAATTAATTGTAAGTGCTGTGAATTTTATTCTAAACTTCAGTCCTTAATATCACCAGTTTATTATAGACACTGACCTTTTTTTAATTTTTTTTTCTTATTTGAATTTTATTTGTTATACAATTCAAGTTTAATATTAACATTTATTATTATTGTATTTGTTTGTTGTCCATTTATTACATTTTGTTATAGTCTATTTTTTTAAGCGCTAAATATGTTATCAACATATCTTTTTTTTGTTTATTTTTGTAGTGGGTAATTATTTTTCCGATTATAATTTTGCATGCGGTAATTTTCTTAAAAATTATTTTCTTTTTTCGCGATTGATGGCAAAATATAAATCGAATTAATTATAACATACATAACAAAGAAAAAAACAAATATATTAACAGCCAAAGTAAATTATTTTTATTCACAAATTGAACCAAAGTATTTTCTTCAAAATAAGATGATTTTTAAATGCAAACAATTTTTTGGAATGGATTGTAGAATATTTTTTGAAATAGTCAATCTCAAAAGAGTGAAAAAGTGTAAGACTAGGAATAGAATGTATGTTACAATTGTAAATGATAAGTTATGGGTATCACTTACTGCCAATTATTTAATAAACAAACACATAAATCCGACTTTTTTATTTTACATAACTTCCCCACATCGATTTATTGTGAATTAGGTTGATTTTGTAGGTTTTTCATTCAAGTTCAAATGTTCACAAATTGTTACAAGATGGAGTTGTCGGTATTGTTTCGAGCTTTTGATTTTAAGGAGCTATTATTTTTAAAACCAGCCTTAAAACCACTTTGTGTTATTGATAAAGTGAAGATAACTAATTTAATTTTATCATTTAAATTCAACCAAGAACAAAATTTGACAAAATGAAAATAAATTTATTGCAAGTGACACAAAAGTAAGAGGAGTTGTATTTATATAAAGTTTTAATGATTGCTTTTATGTTTTAATAAATTGGTATTACTTTTCATTAATTTACAAACAACAGACAAAAATTTGTTGTTCAAAACTTAGCTCAATCAAAAATAATTTCAAGTTGCTTATATAAATTGAAAGTACTTATATAGTTAATATTCATTTAATATAAAGATATAAACATTCTTCTGTGCAGTAGAGGGACTTATTAATTTTGGAAAAAAGGTTGTCAGTGATTAAAAAATAATTATGCATATTAGTAAAAAAAAACAAAAGTTTCTTTTATTTCATGATTTTTATTCACATTATTTAAAAATGCATAACTTACCTAGTTTTCCATTACTGTAATATACAAAGAAAGGAAACGCGTCTGTAATTAAAATATTCAGCTTGGACGCTTTTTTTTAAAAGTTATGACGCGTTTTGTCTCTTATCAGCTTTACAGCTGCTCGTATTTAAGGAAAATCAAATTAATAGACACGAAAAAACAGAATACAGATCGTAAAATATCATTTAATTCAATGCTTTTAGAAAAAAAAAGAAGATTCGCGCGCTTATAAATGTGATTAGATATTTTTTCATGTAAATCCCATGTTAAAAAGTTTTGATTTACATTTTGATTAGATTGAGGCAAACAAAACATTTTGTAAGCGAAACTATAGTGAAATGACACAAATTAAAATATACGCGACCATTCGTATTAGGGAAAAGTAGCCAGGAGTAAATGGCAAAACTTTTACGAGAAAGGATAATAATTCAGTTAGGAAAAGAGGGACATTCGCTCTGAGAGAGCGACAACTTTTACGGATACACCGAAATAGGTTTTTAGTCAACATGCTATGCTCTTTGAAATATTACATTGTTACAAAAAGAAGTAGGTATTTTGTATCTAAGTATTAGCAACCCAACTCCTTACTTGCTAATTTTATTTAAGCCTCAACTCCACTAGATAGCGCAACTTCTTTTTTTTTCGAAACGAACTTCGCGTTTTTGACCTAAGTTGAGTATTTACCTATTTATTGAGCTTTCGTGCAATTAAAGCTCCGTCACAATAAAAACGACATGTTTTCTTTAGTATTAAAACGTTTTTAATAAAATTATATGTTTAACCAACAAAAAAAAATACAATTATCGGAAAATTACTAAACGAATTTTTTTCGTTAATGTTTCTTTTTTTATACAATAAAAATAATAAAATGTTTTATAATACAATAATACAAGAATAATAGAATGGCAAAATGAAAGACAGATTTAATAACATTAAAATTCATGGGGTCGACTTGGACGTCAGTTATGTGACATTCACGACGCAAAACAGACAAGGGTGCCCAATAAATGCGGTATGTTGTGCATTCAGTGAAGATGAAAAAAAAGACAAAATTGATGTTTTCATTGCATCATTTACTATGTTTTTCAATTCTATATGTGTCTATAAACACTAAATTCCACATTTACACAAAAATTTTATATTTAACATTATTGCATTTTGCACTTTACGTTTAAACTCAAATCAGTACGATTATTTCTTTCCAATACATATTGAGAAAATTGCAAGTCTGCTCAACTTTCACATTGCCATGATGCCATGTAGAGAGACTATATAAGAGAACGGTTTTAATTGATTCTAAGGATTATAAATATTTGCTTGCTAGTTAAATATTTTTTTATAAATATTCCAAACATTTGGAAAGTTTTGAATTAATCTAATCGGTATTAATTTGGATAAGTATATTTAAATGCATTGCACTTGTCAATTTGATTATTTTCTTAAAAAATACCAGGCGGTCTCATATTATTATGAGATCCATCACTAATATTCAGACGTCCTGAAAACTGAAAACTGAAAAATAATTACATTTTAAAATGTATAGCTCTCTATTCACAGTCATAATTTACATATTTTATATAAAAAAAAAATAGAAAATAGTTTGGTATAAAATTATAGATAATAAATCAAAGAAAATTGTACAGACGTCAACAATACATATGGATGTATATTGACTGATTTATTTAATTATGTCATCTAAATCTAAAATCAATAAAATTTTTATAATATAAATACAAAATAAAGACCTTATATATACAGTATAAAATAGTTTAATATCTATTTTTATTTATATAATTAAATTTGCATAAAACGCATTAAATTAAAAATTCATTATATACGTATACTAAATGTTATAAATTAAAAACTAGTTCAATAAAAATTATAGTGTGGTTTTATATTTATTCATATATCATAAATTTAAAAAGTTTACACCTATAAAATGTTATGAGAAAATATGAGCTTCATCCAAATGACACATTATTTATTTTGTAACTGTTCTGTAACCCGTTTTTTTTATTCAGTTTGTAAATTTCATTCCGTTCATTTAGATAATTGATGATTCATTATTACACTTTTACCATATACTGGTTGTTTACATCCTTGTTTGACAAATAATACCCAAACACATACATTTATATGTGTGGCGACAGCAGAATCCGGGGGTATATAGGGAAAAAGTGCAAACAAACAACCATTTATTTAATGAATTTTTGAAAAATTTTATCAGCTGTTTAACTGATTATCAAAATTCAAATTAAATAATAAAAATGATTTTTCTTATTTTAAAGCTGTAATAACTACACAATATATTGGATTTAATTGAATTGTGCAGAAAATTGATCAATTTAATCATAATATGTTTAGTAACAATATCCGACATTGGCCCTAAATTAGGTTGTATAGGTGAAAACAAAGGCAATAAGGCAAAAATGTTGATTGCTGAGGGATGGATATGGATGGATGGACGGATGGACGGACGAGCGGATGGATGGACGGCAATGGTTGGCGTCAGTATCGGGAACGTCTAAAACTAAGCTGACGTATATCTACTAATTTATATTAATGGGGATATCTAATGTCCGATGACTAGTATGGGCGCGGGGACGGCTGCCGTATACGTATAAGGGTGAATATAACGCCAATATCAACCCCTCTATACCTGTTTATCAAGCCATCATCCACCGGACGCGTGTTATAATGAGTTACCCCATGATTATACCGACTTAGCGAGATTCCCAAAACTGTCAGTCGCTTCCGATATTGTTTTAGGGGGTTATATACATATATATATAGTATAATGTTTTGCCAATGTCAGATAATTAAAAATTTATTAATTGATTGATTAATTAAATTTACAACAATTTAATACAAAACAATATTTAATAAAATATATATTATAATATATTTTTATTATTTTCTATATAAATATAGATTTATATTTTACTTTACGTTAATGGCTAAAATTTGTAGGTGTAGACGATTAGATTTTTAATTTTTTAAATTAATCTCTATAATTTTAATTAGAAACAAAAGCCTGATATTTACCTTGCTTATGTAACATCATTATTAAAGCGGTTTGTTACATTAAAATACATCAGAATGCTGGCAAAAATACCTATTATCTTAAACTGATGTGCATTATATTTGGACGTCATTAAATTTCATTTATGTAGATATACTTATTTAAAAAATCTATTTTTAGTATAAAAATTAACTAGGCACCATTTACAATGTATAAAAACTAATTGACTTTTAAATTATATTATAAAAGTGTGAAAAATTTTATATCATATACATTGTAATGTGGTGTTTTTATTCAGTATAATAACGTTTAAAGTGTATATAATGACATAAAATAGTATGTTTACAAAGTAATTACGATAATTTTGTTACATCGCATAAAAATCCATTAAAAGCAGCATAATTAGTAAGTAGGAGATTAATATCTATTTATTACTAAATGAATAAATGCACACCAACCGGGGGACAATATAAATTCCCTAATAATAATAAATAATATATAAATCTTTTGTGTTTGTAAAGATTTTAGCATTTATGGTGAAACCTCATCCAACGCTTTTGGTGTCATCAATTTTCATTTCAATCGAATGTTAATTGAAATTCCAAAACACAAATATTGCTATTTTAAAATGACATCAACATCGTATTAAATTATATAAGGTGGATAAAATTCATTACATAGGGGAAATAAGGGCATAGCGAGATATTAATTGCATGATAGATTAATAAACTGAATTTTTATTTTCACACTATAAAATTCTTATATTATTATTTCCGACCCAGTATGAGCTCTAAAAATCCGTTCCTGTTCTAATTTTAATCATCTGACATAAATAATAAATAATTAAATAAATTATTAATAGAAAAAGCTTGTTAAAAACAAATAAACTCGGATATTTTATTGGCTTGTAATTGGTTTTATTAAGTTTTGTGTTGTTTTTGAAACATAAAATAAAAGTATATAGAATGTCAACAAGAACTGAACTAGATATAGATTTGAGAATCAAAAAGGTTGGAGCAAAAATAATTGATTCATAATATACATGTTTGTTTACATTGGAAAAAAATGTTTTCCTGTTCGTCTATTAGAAGTTTTACGTCTTATGTAACCTTTATGTACTTCTGCTTTAGCAGTAGAAAGAATAATATGTTGTCGAAACTATCTCCAATTGAAATAGATTTATAGTGATGAAATCCTGGACAAAATTAAACTTCTCGATCCTTTTTTTTTCGTGTCATTAGTTTCGTTCTTTCGCTCACACTGATAAGGTTTACAAGTTTTTATACTCCCTTGGATTTTATCCCCCTGTCTGAAAGTAATAAATTTACAAGAAAGCACAAATATTTTGTATTTTACCACTATTGGGGCACACTATTTATTGTATCATTCATTATTTCGTTAAATTTAAACAGCCACTGTCACTGATTTCAAAGCCGATAATCGAAGATTATTTCGTATCGTGTAGAAATGTATAGAAATATCAAAAAATGTTTAAATCTAAATCTTGATATTTTTTTAGATAAATATAAACTATTCTGAGCTGTCAATTTATATAAACCAGAGGTCAGCAATTGAAATACGATTCAATAAGTGTAATATTGAACGAATTTTCGTTTTTTATTTTTTTGGTTTTTTAACACAAATAATGTTCTTTTCACTTTTAAGTCGTCTTAGAATGTCAAAAACAGAACCATAAAAAAAACAAAATCATTTCAAATATGAAATAGTTTTCATTGAATGTGATTTATAACTAAATCTTTATTTATATGGATTTATAGTATTTAATCCTATTTTGTTAAAGTGTTCCTGTATATTAAATTTCTCTATGCATATACATATATACATAATAATCTATATTCTATATTACATGCATAACAATGCAAATCTACAATCTAAGTATTAACGTATTGAAATTTAATTAGATGACAGACTGAGCGGTTCTTTTGAACTTTGTTGATATCGTAGGAGCTTTGTGGTTTGAATATTATCTTATAAAAGACTATTAATTTGTTCCACTTTAAATTTGATTTTCATTTGATTGTAATAAGTAAGAATGGAAAAATTGTATTTTCAAGAAATATGAACTTTATAAGCGTAGCATCGATTTTAATGAACTGAAATGCTTTTCTGGTTAAGTTGAATAATGAGTATAACTATTAGATTTTATTCAAGTATTTAAAACTTAATAATTTCTAAAAGTGGATAGAAGTAGATGTAGGGGAGAGAATGAAAAGATGGGGAAAAAAGGAGAAAATAAGAGAGAAAGAATATTTTATAAAGTCCCTAAAGGAGTCGATTTTTGAATTGGGCTAATGATGAAAACTTAAAGAAACTGAAAGATTCTCTTTCCCTTTATATACACCCCCTCATCTACCAAACCACCACCTTTAGGCAATTTGTAAAGTTTCCACTAATCTTTCAGTATATCTTAGTATTAAGCAAAAGCAAGCAAGTAATAAAACCACCATCTCATCTTTTTAAGCACTTTTTACGCACAACGACATCAAATAAAATATTTTAATGATCGTTTCTTTTCTAATTAGCTACAATGAATTAGTAATTTATAAAAATTTCTTTATACATACTACAAAAAAATTATATTCTGTTTTCTGTAAATGTATGAGTAAGTTTATTATATGTAACAAAGTAAATGAATCATATAATACCTAGTCTGGTGTTATATGAAAATTGTAGTTAATTTGAAAAGCTTACGTTAGAAAAGCGTCTTCCTTACAGATGATGAAAATTAATCACGGGGTTAAGAGAATATTATCGAAAAATTGGTCTCGCTTCGTGGGAAAAACGTTTTTAGTTATAATTGAGTTTTTACTCGACAATTTTGTGGCGATTTATGAACGTCATATTATATAATAAAACTTATCACTTTTTTTATAATGTAACATCTAAAATAACTTACACATTTAATACTATTATAATATATATTCATAAATATGTATCTACATATATGAAAATGATGTGGTCATGGTAAATAAAAGCGTTTTATTATTATAAATAAAACATAATCGCTCTTTATTATATGCAAAAGCATTATTTGAATAGAAAACAACAGATTTTGCTTTGTTAAATAATTAATTAATGCACTATTTAACTATTCATATCACATAGAAAATTAAACGAAATACAATTAAAGAGCATTCGCTGAAGTGTCGTCACTGGCGAATAGAAAAAGTTCTGGCGAAAAATAAAAAACAAAATATTACAGTTTTTCTAACAAGCTATATAAGGAAGAGTTAACCCAAATTATGGTTTTTCGTTAAGTGCATGGGTGGTGTTTTAATTGCATGTACCTAGTTGGTTTTGATATTCAAAGTTTGTGTTCGCGATGTAATAGAGTAGGCGTAACGGTGGTAACGATGGTGGTCAGGTTTTGTGTTGCCTTACTTGCATATCAAAGAGTAACTATTTCAAACCCCTCAAACGAATATTTCGATATAGAAGTGTTAAACTCTGGGGAATTTTATGTTCAGTCACTTCATTTGTAATCCAACTCATTTCTATATCCCTTCACCATTTACTCGTTCACTTTTTTTTTCACGCCCTCTATCACATTTTCTATAATACAACTGTATCTTGAATTACATTAACTTTTTCATAACAAATACGAAAACCAATAATAAAAAGAAAACACTATATATACTTTTGATATGAAAATTAAGCGATAAATATATGTATTAATCGTATAAATCGAATAACATGTCGTCGTTTCTCTCTTGGGCATTTTTCATATTATATATTTCTTTCAAGTTCAAAAGCCAATCGACAAAATAATCTACTAGGTTTGGATTTAAATTGTGCTTTTTGTATATTTTTGTAATTGATGTCCTCTATTCCCCTTGCTTCCCCTGTTGATGTCATATATGTAAAATATTGCTGAGGAATGAGTGATGCTTTACGATCGTTCTGTGTGTTAATGTATACAAACGTTTAAATCAAAATGCATTCGTAGTTCATTATTATAAATTCTATTAAGTATTTAAACAATTGGATTCCATTACTTTGCGTCACTTCAATTATATCAATAAATTACACAAATAAACAATTAGTTCGAATAAACTAGTAATAAACGATTCAATTCATGCAAATGACTGATTGGAAAAAAAACCGAATTTATTTTACATACAAACAATTTTGAAATTAATTTAAATGTACGTGCATATGTAAGCATCATCAGTATTAAAACATATATTTTATAGTAATGTATTTAAAAATTTCATTTAAATTTCTTTAAAATTCTCACAATACAATTTACCATCTTGTGTAGTTCTGTTTGAAATACTTTAAAAGTAAAATAAAAACAATATAATGTTCATACTTGCAAGGAATACCTTATACTTACTTCTATATAAAGAAAATTAATTAACAATGATATGAAAACAAAGAAAAGTTTGGTGGAAAAATGTATACGTAAATGTGCTTTGTATGGAATGTCAATAAAAATGCCATATTTAAATCAAACAAACATTCTTTTAAATATAAATGCTTTTGTTAAAAACTTTAAACCTATAAAACGCATATTTTCCATATTAAATAAAAACAAAAGATTTACAAACGTTCACAAAGTAAAACAACATTAGGGTGTTGCAGAAGAACAGAAGAATATAAGAGGAAAATTATATAAGAAAAAAATAACAGAAGATTCTTAAATTTAACTTCAGGTAAATAAAAAGCAATAAATTATAACAAGATTTATGTATGAATTTAAAATTCAGTTTTTAATTAATTTTCCTAGAATGCAATACTTCTTGACTCAGCTCTGAATAAAAAAATGGGTAAATTATATTAGCCTTAATCTGCCGACAAGGCGCATGAATTCGACCATGTTTTTGCATTTATTTCAATCCCCTTTTCTTGAATACAATAAAAAATAACAAATTAAGCTAAGTATTTGTAAGTATAGGTAATTCCTATTAAACTTAGTCCTATAGTTTTATTAACCATGTCAAAATTTTCAAGACAATACATTTCATAACGGATTACGTAAATAGCAACTATGTATTTTTTATGGCTACAGTTATATAATACAATTTGTACTTATTGCTTGAAGAACCGAGCTTTAAAGCTCGATATCAAAAAATGGAAATAAGTTTTCACTAACATTAAAATTTAATTAAAATTCGACTTGTTATTATAATACGTATTAGATATTTTAATAGGCATTCTTTTTCAAATTTTCATTCAAACGCAAACAAATAAATGATAATATAATAACCAATTTAATTATTTTTAAAATATTCCGTAGCATGTTTCAATTTCACCCTAAACATATACTAAAAAAAAATACGTAGAATATTATATTAAATTTTCTGATAATCTACAATAACTTCTCATAAACACTTTACATTTTTTCTTAAATAAAAGCTTATGGAAGTTGTTGTGTACTTATCAAGATGGTATTCCCACAGGAAATTGCTGGCTTACCAAATCTTTTGACACTTGTTTAATTTTTTTTTCTTTATTATACCACACCAGAATGCATGAGTAAATTATTATTAAAGTAATGAAACATTATTTAAAAAACAAATAGAAAAAAAATTGTTGGTTTATTCTGTAAAAGCTTTATTTTGAAAGCTATAAAAAAGCGACAGATGAAAGTAAAACTTGTAAAATAAGAAAACAAATTCTATTTAGAAAACATGCATATATGTATAGTTATATGTATTTATATGAAAATATCTTATACATTTGTATCATATCAACCGAAAGAATATAAACAAAAGTAAACAAACGATGTGGACGTGTCAAACAATGTTCTCCCCCTGTTTTCTGTATGTCTTCGGGATGTATAAAAGGGACACAAGCGTATGGACACAGATGTGGTTTTAGTAATTTCGAACTTTGACATTTCTAAATCAGTTCTATAATTGAAGAGTGGCGTTCGATTTTCATATTCTATATACAATAATCATTTTCATCCAAATATAGAAAATATTATTTTCAAATATAATTTATATCATACACACATAAAAATATATTTATTTCATTTAAAATCTAATAACATTTTCTAATATATAACTAATCTCATATATAACTTTCCCTTTTATTTTAACTAAGTATAAACGAATTTTGTTTGTTTTTCTTTCTACCCTTAATCACTAAATGCCTTTTTTAACACAAATTTGATCAAATAAATGGGGACAAACTTAATTTTAATGAAAAAATTTGTTAACTCGATACATTTTCTGAATTCTTTTTTCTTGTAATAATACCGTCAAATTTTACCTATACATATTTAAAAGAAAATCATTTAAGAATTTTAAAAACATTTTTCAAGATGTTTGAAAACTAGATTGTTAAATAAACTCGACGAATGTGTACAGTTTTTACACAAAATAGTACATATATCAGCTTATCTATAAATTAAATCACTATACTTTGTGGTATTTCAGTAATACTGTTTCCAATTTAATTAAATTGTATTAAAATTGAATTGGCGACAAAAATGAAACGACACAAAATTGATGTAGTATGTGTATAAGTATATGTTGTGTATGTATGTGTGAATCAGTGTGGTATTATATTGGGTAACATAAAATTACTAAAGGAAGACATACAGCTGTTGTAGTTCTCTTAAAGTTCCTATTGGTTTTCAATTAACTTAAATGTATGTAAATTGATTTAGAGCACAATTTCAATTTTGTTTCTGTTCATTGATGAGTACGTACAGAAAGTATAGAATGGAGAATATATATGTATGTATATAATAGATGCATATATGTATATCTATATAGAGGGTAGATTCAATGCCATTGTTACACTTAGATTTTAGACTAGTGAACAAGTTTTGCATTGCAACAAGTCAGCTTTGTAAAAAATTTATTTTATCCACATTGTCCGTGGACTACTTTTTTCCTTCGTAAAATTTTCATCGAAAATTGATGAATTGCGGATTAATTTAAGGAAATAAATTTTAAGTACATTTGTTATTTATGTACATATATATGTACGTGCTAGGCCGATTAATAACATCTCTATAGTGCATGTATGTATGATCAATGCAATTGCAATATGGGCCAGTTTGTGTTATCAGCAGTATTTGTGGTCATCCGCAATTGACATTCCTTGCCTATGGCATACTAAACAGTTGTAATACGGTCGAACAAGCACTCATCTTTCTGTCAAATCATGCATTTTACTTGATCATTGACAAAAATGAAAGAAAATAAAGTTCTAATTTATAATATTTTATATAATACAGGAAAAATGCGTACGTTTGTAAGAAAATTGAAAAATCGTTATCTTTCTTTCTTTTTTATTTTGTTCCCTTTGTTATATATTTACGAGGGCGGTAGTTTTACGTAGTGGTTCTTTAAGAAGAGAGAATTTATTAGTTGGTCACGGAATTGAGGCCTTTTGCTACTCTGCTGTTGACTTGTGTTGCTGTATTTGAGATGGGGGACATTTCAATTTCCGGACCCAATCAGTACATGAAGTTAAATTCTTATCCAAGGAAAATTCAGTAAACGCCCAAATACCGCAATATAAGAAAAGTCGACTAAAACTTTTCAAGCTGGTTTTATTTTTCTTCAGGGTACGCCTAAACGAGCTATACCTCTCCCCACATGGTCATCTCGTGGCCGTTTTACAAATCAGTCCAACATTCACAAAGTTGTCTTAACGAACTTTACTGGCAGCGATCAAGAGTCAATAGCCAATCTATATACTTTTACCTACAGCATTCACAATGCACCCCCTAACGTATTGGCTTCCACTGTTTTTCTCTTTTCTATATACTTTTATCCACTATACACTTCAACTTTTCACACCCTTACTCAATTACATCTTTTCATATCGCTTTCACGTATACACAAAATCACACACACAGATATATGTATATGTACATACATGTTCCCCCAAATATTAATAAATGTATGTATTTTTTTATTCATCCACACACAATTACTCATTATTGAAATGTAACCAAATACTAACTGCTTACGAAAATGATTACTTAAATATTTGCTTCACTTCACAATTTTCTGTTCAATTTACCCAAAAATGGACAGTACACCAATGATTTTCTAAAAGATTTTACCAATAGGGGAACATAAGAATGTCATTTTCAGATCTTCTGCAACTTTAGCTCCTAATGCTTTTACTCACATTAGTTGCAGTTTTCACGCTATTGAGATAGTGACTCACCAATAGATTTTTATCATCTTTCAACAACTTTACCAGAAGATATATTGCGATGAAAAATTTACGTTTTTAATTGCGTATTCATTACAGAATTATTGTTTTCCTTGAAATCTTATATTAAATCTTTGATTCTCTTAAAAAATACCTAATTTTCATTATATTGTTAGAAAACACCCTGTATAAACGTAATGTTATGAAAATGGAATGTGTTTTATTGCCGTCTAGCAATTTAATGCAAGAATTTAATGTTTGTCACAATCTAATAAGTAAATTTAATTATCGTGTAACCGCAGGACATTCGACGATTCGTTTAAGTAAAAAAAATGTATAAAAGGAAAATCTCACGACAAAACGGACCGAATGAGTTATATATATATGTATATAAAACGTATAACGTATATATCTGTCTGCTTATAAAATTAAAAGAAAATTATAAAAAACACAATTTTAAGTTGCAACAAAATTAATTAAAATGTTAAAATAACGTGAAAAAGGAAAATTTATTAGAATGAATGAAGTTGTTCTGTTTTCGTATAAATACCTAAAGAAAATATGGAAAAGGAGCAAACAATTTTTTTGTGTTTTTGTTTTGTTTGATAGTGGATAAAATTGACATGTGCTTTAGATTTATAGTCCTGAAGGACATAGCGGGCTATTATAGAGTATAGATTAACATTCACTGTGGTTCATTGGAATGTTGTAGAGAGTTAGATGGTATATATATGGTATGGGATGCAGGAGACACCGTGACATCCCATGGGTATGTCCGGATGATCTGTCAACGTACGTCACGTTTCATCTAGACTTCTAAGTCATACTGTCACCTCTTATTTTACACTTGCCACTATTATACACTAACATCACTTGAACATTTTCCCCCTGCTATTCTTTTATAATAATACATACGTATATATTATACCATCCAACTCTTACAATAACACTTTTCAACATCTATTTTCCAAAACACAATAGAATTTTACGCATTAAGAATGAATGTGTTTTAATAAGGGAATCTCGTCTTTCTCTCTTTTTGTTTATATCTTCTTTAATTCAAGTGAAATTCATTTACAAAATGTTGTTACTTTTGTTTATATACCTACTCGAAAACTCCAAATTGTAGCTACTTTCCAATAAATTCAAATAAATTAAAGGGGCCCATGTAAACATCAAAACTTCATTGTCTTTTTACAACAATTCAATTTTTCGTCTAGCTGTTAACATTGAAATTGGTCATAATTAATTCTGAAATGTCATTGAAAATTAAATTCAAGCATAATGTATGTAGATGTGAATGAATGAATGAGTGAGATAGTGGTGGATAGTGGTAGAGTTGTTCTGTTTAAGAGGGTGGTAGTTAGTGTATACATGAAGGGATTTAGTTGTATATGTTCGAACATCAGTTTCGGATTGAAATAGCACGTGGTGACTTTCAGCTTTTGTCAAACTTGATTCTTACCTGTGTTTTACAAGTCTAATTACATATCTTACATGTCCTAGGTCCACCCATGTACCGTCTTTTGATTTTCCCATTGGTTTATTGGTATGGCATTGTGGTTTTCCATTGGTTAGTGAGGTAGTTTAGTGAAAAGAAAAGCGCATGAGTGAAGGTACGGTTGGAAAATGTTCATACAACTGTCAGTGTAACTTTGGTCTTCGGTTAATTCTGTTTGTGACGGTCTTAACATTACAACGCTGAACACGAGGTCGGAAAATCTCTTACATGGGAAAGTTTGAAAATTTTAAAGCGCGACGCGATCAAAGTGATTTATTTACAAAATATGTGTACTAAGATGATTTATTATTATAAAATTGTACTGTTCTTATTGAATTTTTTGTGTTTCACCTATGCAGCATCTTCAACAGGAGCCACATCAAATGGTAAGTTGAAAGTTTTCAATAATAATTTGCTCGTGGCTTTTTTCTCTGTGATGTGGTAAAAGGAAAAGCCAGTCATTCTACAAAAAATTTATGGCGCAGATGACAGGCTTTTTTCATTTTGTTATTTAATATGATATTTTGCCTTGTAAAAGTTTTCTTTTATTTTTTAAACATCAACACATTTCCCCTTTTCCAATTAACAAGATTAATAATAAAAAAATGGAAATTAAAATCATTAAAGTAATTTTAACTTTTTTTTATATATTGGGACTATTAAATGTCTTTCATTTTTTATTTCATTCTTTATGTAATTATATTCTTCAAACATTTTCACTTTTCTCTTTTCATCAAGTTTGATTAATTTTTACAAGGCAAAAAAAAATTTAAATGATCACAAAAAAAATATGTACTCATTTAATAAAATTGACTTTAATGTGTAAGTATATTTATTTATATTTTTAGCATAACAGCATGTCCTTTTATAATACAAGCTTTATTAATGTAATTTATCTTCGGATATTTTTTTATATACACGTTTTTTTTTTGTATTAGCACTGCTGTGTGCATTTGTAATTAAAACATAAAATTAAATTTGATTTTTGATATATGAAAAGAAATGATAAACCGTGTAAAATTTGAATTTCATAATTTCATAAATATACTATATACATAATTATATGTACGTCGGTTATATACATATTATAAATATTTATGTACAAAATGTGTCAATCAGAAATTTAGAGAAAATTGTGTAGTATTACTATTATACATTGATGTAGCATATGATATGATTGTTATGAATATGATGCACAACAAATATATTAATAATAGATTGAATAATTGACTAGGAATATTGGAAAACAGTCTACTTTAATTGTTTTAGATTTAAACACAGTAACACTTTTAGCTAATTTCCATAATTACTTGTTATAATTAATAAATTACCTTTCATCCCTATATATCTGTTTAATTATAATTCGAAAATGTATTTATATAATACGGGGAATATTGAAAAAATGCTAACCTATTGTCGAAAATGTAATATTTATGGGTTAAAGGACAATTTAGTTGTTGATTGATTTTGACGAGTGACGAATTCGAGTTGTATATATGATTGTTCGTACGTGTTTTGCTATCTACACACATACACATCTATATCTACACACAGTGCAGTGTATAGGTCAAATCCTGTAACATCTTCATTCAATTCGCACATAAGGGGTAAATTCTCCGCACCCCCGTCTATAGTTTCTTTGCCAGTCCACAAACGTTTCATCCGACTTCGACGTGCAGAATGACAAGTATATATACTGTGTGTATCGAATACGTTCATCACATTCTCAAAAAAAGGAAAAATATAACCGAAACTTTTAACATCACAATTTTCCACATACTACCTGCGACTACGTTGTTGGTGTTATCTCATTTTTCCGTTAGATATAGATATTATATTCTATCTTCTTTTATAGAATTGCGTTCTTCCTTGTATGTATAAGGAGACGGTAGATGAGAATCCTCTTTTCTAACAAATACATACATACATAAGAGAACATACATTCATCGTACGATTCCTCAAACTGCTCCCATAGGTGCTCTTACCACGTTTCTACTTCATCATTTTATAAAATCACATTTTTACACCGCAAACTTTCGAATTTTACAACTGTTTAATTTTACCAGTACGTTTTTCACAATTTAATGCGTTATTCGTGACTCTATTTTTCTTTAAGAATAATAAAAGAAAAAAGAAAAGAAATGGGAAATTGAACAAGTAAGTACTTGTGTGGGTGTATACATAATATTGTACGCATAAATATATATGTAGTTGTAAAGATGTATAAGGGTTTTTTTTTCATTTTTCAAATATGATTTTCCATTCAGGTTGAAGAGAAGTGCTTTTTAACTTATTTTGTCATCTCGTAACTCACATGGCGGTTTTTAACAGGCCATTAAAAATATTTTTTGTAAAGCATGCATGAAAATATATATATTATAATACACATACATACATATATGTAGTTGAAATGTTAATTAATTTCATTAAAACAATAATAAATTTTAAACAAAATCGCACTTTATATAATATATAACGTTTAAAATATGTTGTAATATCATAATATAAAGACAATTACTGGGCCATTAATTTAAGAAGAAGCATTAGGTAGAATTAAATGACATTGTGTCCATGAACGTAGAGGATTAACATAGTAAATGGATGAATGTTGGACCGAAAAGGGAGAAAGATAAAGCCCAATGAAATGGTCTTATTTATTCTTATCGTCACATTTCACTGTATCGAAAAGATTTTCTCTCTTTTCAAATGAAATTCGTAACTTATAAACTTTACTCTCTATGTCCTGAAACGTACATTTCGCGTCGAATTTAAGTTTTTAACGGATTTACAACATATCAAAAGATATTTTATACTGGCAACCATTATATATATATTTAAATCAGTTTAATAACAATCAACTTCATTTTATTTTCATACAATTTTAAGTATTAGTTTCTGTTACAACATTTTTATCATGAAACTGTAATGAACTAAATCAGCTATATATCTATTATGTACATAAATATTTTTAAAACGCAATCTTTTATATTGTATATTTTCTTCTATGGTTCATTAAATTTTGTGATTGTGACATTTTATTATTAGATATTATATAATTTTTATTTAATGAATTTAAGCGAGAATACTTGAAATATTCAGTGGTTTTCTAATAATAACGAAATTAAAATTTAATGAGAAATATTTCTATATTGAAAAATACAATAAAAAATTCTCGTTAAATAAGTTAAAATTTTTTTTAAGCCGGAGGACAAACTTGTGATGTTTAATGCTTAATATTTTTTTCTTTTCACTAATTTGCTTTAGCCTCATTTGTGTGTCACGTTGTATTGACAGGTTATACTTATGTAAAAGACTTAGTTGGGTCCCCTAATATACAGAATAAGTATGCATTATTTAGCAATATATAATATTATATTGGCATACGTTGATTAAGGGTGGTTTGCCACTGTTTTCCCTCCCCCCATTTTAGTAACTTATCAGTGGGCGATGAATCAGAACTAAATATTTCACCCCCATTTACTAATGTAGCAAACCAAATGTGCCATCTGACTGTGCACAAGGGATAGATTTACATACATAAACTTAATAAATACATTCTATTTACGGATTTTGGGGGCCGCTATTTTATTAAATCACGCTTATTAGCTATTTTGTACAGTTAACAATATGATTTACATAAATAAATAATAAAAAAATAAAATAGTGTTTGATGCATTAATTGGATACTTAGTGGTTTATCTGTAAATTTTTATGTGTAGCACACAAAAAAAATTGTGTTGCTGTAAGAAAACTTAAAAGATGTGGAAACGATCGTAACATTAGTGACAAGTGAGAAAAGCCTAGAACTAGAGCCACACACAGATAGTGTAGAAGATTTATTGTTATATCGCCAGGATTTAGATGGAGTAGTCCACGCGGGACAAATCCGCTCTGATGGAACCTATTATCGCTGGTTAGCCGTTGTTGGACCCCATTGAACTGTGAACATTAATGGAACTCAATATTATATGAGTCTGACTCTAAATACATATTGTACGTACAAGAAAAGCATTTTGTACTTGAGAAGATTTTTTACATTAGCGCATTCACCAAAAATTATTCACAACAAAAAAATTATTTTTGTTAATTAATTTAAATAAATTAATGATTTTATGAGCGTTTGAGTCATTCTTACATAAATAAGCTCATCCGCCGAAAAAATAATACCTAATTACCTATGTAATTTATTTTTTAATATTTGTTATTAGTAAACAGACTTTAATTGTTAAATAATATTAATTGACGAATTAGAGTTTATGAATAATGTGTCAATATTAGCATAAATCTAAATACGTAAGACATTTTTTGTATTTATAGAGAACTTTAGCAGCGGCGCATTCGCCAAAAACTTAAAAGTTAATTTCTTCATATTATCATTGTTATTATGAAACATAAACTAAATAACATTAACGGAGGAATAACAGTTTATGAATAATTTACTTTATACTAAATTAATCTAAGTACGAACTGTTTGAGAAGGCATTTTTAAAAGTAAATTTTAAATAATCTTAATAATTTTTCTTTCTTATTATTAGAAATGGAAATAAACGAACTTTTTTTGTTGTTAAATGATTAACTGAATGAATTAGGTACATGTTTTGACAAAAAGAATCAGTATTAGTAGGTATTCAAATTTAAATAAGAATTTACTTGAAAAATTGTTTGCATAATAGAGCTTTTAAAGTTAACAAAATTAACTTCCGTTGTAAAATATTATAAGAAAATTGATGAATTTGATATTTTATGATTAAAAATGTAATGCAGAGGTGAATTTGTTAAAAAATAAGATAAAATGTGTGAATGTATCAAATTGACAGCATAATATATGTAAGAGTGTATGTGTTTAAGAAATAAAAGTATACGGGCGATAGTAATCAATAATCGACGTATATAGATATATATATATAGATATATACACCATATATACGGACGTATACGTGGGGCTGCTGTTGGCGGTGGGTATAGAGAGATGATTGAAGATGATGTGGATGTGTGGGGGATGGTTAAGGAGTATCGGTTAGAATGAATGTAGCTAGTTGTTATTGTCAGAAAGGCAACACGTGACCGGCACGCCGTTTAAAGATAACGGCATCCAGGCATTGGGAACGGTTGGTGACACATGGTCGAAAACATTTGGTCCTGTATCCCAATGATCCAAAGCATTAGTGGCCACCAAAGTCCTTCCTGATAACAACAACATATGTACGACCAGCAGCTAGATACACAAGCCACCACCAAAAAATATAAGAAAAATAAAAAGATTTCTACAAAACTAGCAAGTTCTTTATGTATTCTTGTGAATTTTCGTTTCGTTTTATTTTAACACCAAAAATTTATTGGTTTTCTTTTACTATCAGATGTTATTTCAAAAAGTTTCTTAAGTAATTTTTACCATCTCGTTTCACGTAATATAAACTTTTTTTTGTTGTACAGTTTATTTAATCATTTTCAAATAATTTTACATCCGTTCGTCATTTTTTCTTCATATTGTTCTATTATTTTTAAGGTGCATTTCGTCGTTCAAATGAGACGAAAAATATAACAAGGAACTAAACTAGGAGAATAATTTTATATCACGTCCTTTCCTGCCCTTCTTTTATAGAAATAAAAATAAAATCACATAACATAAAACTGATTTTGCACTATATTAAAAAGCAAATGGCATGGAATTAACTGCATAATGCGTAACTACTTTTTTCCTCCTCCGGTATACTTGCTGTAATATTTAGGGTATATATTTTATATATGTACACATATTTTTTGTGGGGGTTTTGTGCCGTTAAACAGATGCTAGTTTATGATTCATTCTTTTGTGTATACACATATGTATAATATGTATGTGTATGTTGCTGTAGAAATTTCTAAATACATACCTACAAATAAAATAATTGAGTGGGAAAATTAATTGACATATATTATTATATTTGAAATAAATGTGCATTTTTATTTTTTGTCACGTAAAATACATTATAATGTATTATGAACGTACCTACATTATATTTTTCACTCAAAATAATAATGTATTATAATGATTGATGATCCATTTCAGTCAATGTGCTTTTGAAGTATGTATTTGGTTGTGAAAATAGTGCGCCTTTGTTTTTTATAATACATATATAATTTTTATTTTAAATACGTGTGACTTTTCCCATTATAATTATATGGCTTTCTTGGAGAGAAACCATTAATTACTTTCGTTTACTACAGCCAAGATAAAACGGAAAACGGAATTTCCTGTTCTCATTCCTATAAAAACTTATCGGATATATTTTCTAATTGCTGATGGTGTAATTGAAGAAGTATAACAGGGGCGATGGTATTATAAAAGGGGATCGAGGAGAGGTCATGTATTATAAAATAAATTCGAAGTACGGGTTTTGATCGTAACATTTATTTTCATTCAAACATAATAACGTATACACTACACACATAGGTATATAGAATCCATTTGATAAGCAAGATAATATTAAGCCTATTGATAAAGAAGACAGATGCGTTAATGCATCATTCTCTCGTTATAATTAGTAGCGGTTGTAATTAATTAACATTGTTATAATACAGACGGTTATGACTATGAATGCTAATATTGTACAACAAGCCACAGAATGCCGCTCAGATATTACGGCTATATGGTTGTCGTGAGATTTAATATACCACTTACATATATAGCTACAGGCGAATCTTGATAGAACGTGGAAGGTTGTATCACTAAGGGTAGAAAAAAATTATACATATTACTTTAGATTATTTTTTACATGATTTTATGCAATTCCGTAAACACTTATCAGACGAAACATTTTTTTAAACTCGTATATATTTTCTTTAAACTTTTTACTTTTGTAACATAAAAAACTGTTAAAATTAATTTCATTATTTTCGTGTCTAACACAATTTGGTTAAAGACAAAATTTATGGTTTGAGATGACCTTTTTCAATTATAATCTTGGTTATTGCCTTCGAGGTAAATGCAAAATGCGACTGATGGCAGAAATTAAGGCAATATGGTACGCTGTGTGGAATAAACCATATTACATGGATATACGCAACCAACACGATTGGAAATAAAAATAAAATACTTTCTGTCGTTCATATTGCAACAACATATATATATATATAATACGCCTAGAGGATGATTTTAAATTTGAAATTTTTTTCTTTTCGTCTTGTGTTTATTAGTTTTTTTTTTCGTGTTTTTCCTGCGATTTCCTATTGTTCGTAATAGAGAATTTTTTTAAGAATTTATTATTAAATTGTCTGTACGTTGTTATTTGGAATATCATCACTATATGTATCTAGCAGTTAGTTTAATTTAATTAGTACAATACATGAACACATTACACAGTAAACGCACTTAATACCCACTCATCTGATTAAAACGCTTCAGTATTGTTACATATATGTGTATGTATTATTGCAATATTTGCAATATATAATATGTATATCTTCCATTCAATTCACTGAATTTGGACAATTGATAAGTTTAACACTTACGTAAAAATTTCCTAAACTAATAAATGAAATCGTTTTCAATACCTAATAGTATAACTTTTGTAGATACACATTACACAGAGCGTAAATATTTTATATTATTAATGAAAAACCAACTTAGGTTTAGTAGAAAACATTTCGAACTAAAAATAATTTTATTGTAAAAGTTAAAAACACTAAATTTGTTGGAAAACTCTGAAACAACCACTTTACTATAAAAAATCCTTTTGACCTCTTGCCAAAAATAGAAAAAACAACTCATAACATATGACTTTAGTGAAACATTACAATAAACTATAATGTTAAGAATTTTCAGCCTAAAATGAAAATTCACATGATGCGAATATGAAGCATTAGGATTAGGTGAATAACAACAGTATACATATATACTCGTATAGGAACGAAATTGAAAATGTTTTAGTTTATTCTGTAATCTGTACATGATTTATAATTTAAGTATGTATGGTATAGCTTTTATAAATAAATAAAAAGGAATGTTTTACGGATATTTAATTTATTTAATTCGATATTAACTCGCGCACATGAAACACTCCACTTAAGTATTTATTATTTACTATAATTTACAAAATAATTCTAAAACTAAATAATACATATGTACCTATATGTACATATATGTATGTATACATATGTATATCCGTAACACAATGAAATAATTATTGTATTAAATGGAGTATGTTGTAATACTTTTTCGTTGATCGAATTTAATATAAATTAAATAAATATTTAGTTATCAATAAATGTTTTTATAATAAATCACTGTTACGCAGCACCAGTTTTATTGAACGCGTTCGCGATAAAACTAAACTTATAAAAATAACAATATAGGAATATATTAATGAACTAGGAATATATTAGTCAGCAAAAACTCGTTTTAAAATTTTTCAAAATATGAATCACACAACCAGTTGCGTTTACGGAAAATTTCTAGTAAAATTTTAATAAAACAGTATATGGAATATTTTTTGGGATAATAAATACATGTTTTTAAATGGAATACTTTAAATACTTTAAATTTATTTAAATACTTATAGGGTTAATACTTAATATAAAATAAGTTGAAAATTTTAATAAAAAAAATTATTTTAAGAAATATGTACTCGTATGTATGTACTAAGGTGTTAGTATTGGTATTACGTATATGTGGTATTACGTATTGCATACAAAAAAGCTATGCCTTTAGCGTGGTTATACCTATATGTATATATTTTGTTAATGCATATTATACATAATAAACAAAATTATTTGAATTGATTTGCAATTTTCAATATAGTCAATATTTTATTACAACTTTGTATCTAGAATTCTAATTTGTTGTCTAGTCTGCATAACAGAATTATGGGGCTGATATGCGGTCAGACTATCCACGCCAATACTAATTACACATCTAATTTAGTTTAATCCGCCCCTAGTAGAAATAGTTAAATGCAAAATTGACATGAAACTAGTAAATTAATTATATTTTCTCTATCAGTCTTATATTATACATTATTATATTGTAAAATATTTAACGTTATTAAGTTGTGGCATATAAAGCTATTTTATTTTCTACCACCGGTTGGTTTATAGTTTTTAATGTTCATATATTCTAATTAGAAAATGTATTAAGCGTTAATCCCTTCAATAGAAGATTATGGATTATAAAATACACCCTTTTTCGGTCCGTTATTCTGTCAGAAATTAATTTACTGGCATAAATTAAAATAATATGTACAGTTAAATGAAGATTTTTCAAACATTACTTTACAGTTATAAGTACGTATACGTAGGTATATATTACGTGTTATAATATACAGAATATACTGTTTGAATCAATTTTCGTAATAATGATTATTATATTGTGTTTATTTTGTGGTTATACATATACATATGTATATATGTGTGTGGAGTCGTCACACTCATCTCGTTCCACTTGAATATAATTTGATATTATAATAAATGTTGCGTACGTTGTGGTGCGTATATAGTTGTAGAAGAAGAGGGTAAGGGGGTTTATAATTCAACAAGGGTAGCTTTACTAACCCTTCAAGCTAACTACTTGTTATGCATTACGTTACATTCATTTTGTGTTCGTAACTAAAACCGGTTGAATTTTTCATCCTGCGTAAAAAGATGTGAGTAGTTATATCTCATACATATATAACATGAAAATGTGTTACAAATTATTCGAGATTAAAAGAAAATACCGAAAAATAAAATGTTGACAGATTTTACACAGATAACGCCCGTTATCCCTTATGAATTTTTAAACAGTTAACACTATACAACACACCAAAACCGACCATATAAACCACACCAATATACACTCTCGCTATATACATGTACATATGTATATACTCTCTCTAATAAATTTATGTATTAACGAATATAATTTTTTTTACACCTACACAAACCCCTTGTCGAAAATTATACGGCTACAAACCGATTTTAATTTTTAGTCAAGATTAAATGACTTTTTTATAATCGTCCCCAAAATTTTCGGGACACAAATTTGCTTATACATTTTTATATAACATTTAAGTCAATCAAATTTAAATGTATATCCTGACAATATATGTATACATATTTTTTTTATAATCTGTTTATGCATATTTTGTACATTGAGAGCTTATGTGGTTGAAAAATGAAAGTCAAATTTTCCAAAAAAGTCAGCTTTCGTAGTTTTCAAAAGCGCAGCATTATTAATAATAAAGCTGATGCTGTAATTTAAAATTACATATATTAAAATAGCCCATTTTTCTATGATATGCTAGTTAGGTACGTTAAATCGTACATTAAAAAGTTGTTTTCCAATTTTCAAATCAGTTTATTTCTACCTTAATTATAAAATAGAAAAAGTTCTGAATTGTCTCAACACAAACATAACAGATTTGGCCTTATCGATTTTATTCAAATTAAACTCAAACAATAACACAAATGACTAATGTTCCTGCAATAAAATGTGGTCTTCAAACCGTTACCTAATGGTTCTAGTGATATTACAGGAAACTATAATTTCTTAAAGATGTAGGATTGAATCAAGTGAATACTTGTCATAGAGTTGAATGATTAAATGACGTTAAAAATTCAGTTAGTATGAATTTTTTAATACAGTATATTAGATAATTTTGAAAATTTGCCAAAAATCAATTACAGAATATCAGTTATAAAATGTAATAATATGGTGTCGACAAACAAGATATAAACAAACCTTTTAAAATAATTACACGAGTGATAAAATCGCATTAAACAAACTGGATTAAAAACAAGTCGTATAAAATGATCCTCCGATCTGTGTGCATCATTAATTAAATACGTTTAGTAGTATAGCGAGTAAACGGGGGGTCGAATAATGCATGTACCATCCATAATGTCTGTCAGGCCTCAACGTTTTCGCTACAAATGTGGATGTAATGTATTTTTGGGTGGCCCATTAGTACAATAATTTGTGCATGTGTATAATACGTTCATACTCACGCAGAATAAACGATTTTAGACATTTTTGTTATTGCATACATGCATTTAATTGTAATGTAATTACTAATTACAAATGGTATTTTTATTATTTGTTATTACTTAATATTATTTTTCACAAATATACATTACATATTACAATTCAAATAGTTTTAGGTGTTACAAACTTAGTAATAAAAATATACGCAGGCAATATTATAAATCAAGAGATCTATATAAATTTTCAAACTACCGTAAACTTCAAAACTTAACCGAATACGACACAAACAAGTTATAGAATCAGAATCTATAACGAAAATGTGTATCTTCAACATTAATAATATTAAGTTTACTGACCGAATTTTATTGATATATACTTTCTACATATATTAAACATATTTTTTCATATATCATACAGCATACAGGGTGTTTATGTTGTATTATAAAAACAACTGATGTAGAACAATATACTAAATTAATAGTGGCAGTTAATTTTATTGTATAATTATATATTGTCGTTTATAATTACTAAAACGAATAAAAAATATGAATAAATTTGACATAAACCAACCAGTTGTTGTTTTTTTTCCATGATATGAAAATATGAAGAAGAAAAAAAATTGTTTGGAGACATTAGATTTTGTTTACATATTTTTCGTATGCACATTTTGTATAAAATAAGGCAATGTGACGGATTGTATATATATAGCATTTTAAAAACAGCCTCTAGTGACACATTAGTCATGACCATTGCACTGTCCACGTTTAACAAAAACGTAAGAATTTTTTTGATAAATGACATACGAATATTTTTGTTTTGTTTTATTTTTTTAAAATAATAATAGGGTACGCAATTCACAATTTATTTTTTTATATATATATAAAAGCTACACATTTATAATGTTTGTTTTCGATTATAGATTAGATATATAATATAATTTATATATATATATGTATGTACATATACATATCTATATCTATGTATGTATACATATTTGTATATGTATTTGTTATAGGCAGAAGTTATTGGAATATTCATATAGAATACGTGTTATATTTCTTTTAAGTTTGTGTAAATCCTTTTATATTAGGTGTGTATACGTACCATCTGGTGAAGGATTTAGGGAATACATAATGCAAACAGCAGCTAAGTCATACCACTATGGAAGTGCGAAGATCTCGGATTGTAACCTCTTCAGATCTGGGGTTGAATGCATAACAAATAACTAAGTGGATATGCTACATCTACTGTCATATTGATGTTGTCTGCCATTCAAAATACAGTTCTGATTTACATTATGTCATATTCACATTGTTACTGTTCTAGTTTTACTCAATAACTTACCCAAACCACAAACAAAACGTTAGCATGAAAGGCCCAAGTCCATATATTTATTTATATATAAACACGTCAAATTACAAACAATTTCATTAAAATATTTAATTCGTTTTTTAAAGAAGATCGCACTTTAATAATAAAGTAATATTTCTTTTTCAATTTCCTATAATAATTTGTCAGTATTTTTCATTATAAAATATTTATATAGTACGTAATATTGTGTGTGTATGAAAGTGCATATGAAAAAGATTTCCTTTAATGGACGCTTAATTCAACCAGCAAATATACACGATTCGAAAAATGTGAAGACATAAATAAAATTGTACGGTTGGGACAAGTAGACGCGAAAATAGCCTAAGGTGGTTCAAGCGAAGCTTCCAATGGGCTTTATCTGAATGCTCTTGTAGACTACAACTTGATTTATTGTACATTGATAACATCTTACTAGTTACACTTTACAGAAATACTGTCTCCATCTTGATCATCTATAATAAATTGCCTAATAACCATAAAAAAATCATAACTTATTACTAATATCACGTTCACGTTTATACTTGATTCTGTTCTTAAAAAAAAAGAACAATTTCGTTAAATGCACTAATTTAATCATCGCTTTTTCTATATAAACCGAACAAAGGAAACTTTTATTTCTTTTGACGTATGAGCTTTTCCTAACTGAATCACATACATAAAAATGGATTTGTGAATTATTTATTGTTCTTTTTAAAAACATATAATAATTTATGACTATTTTCTATCAAATGGAAGAAAAATTTTTTTTGATCCACTATCTATAATATAGAATAATAAACATAATAACATTGGTTTAATTTGAAAATGTTTAACTACATAAAAGTTTTGACATTTCTATTCTTGTATGTCACAAACTCTGTTCCTAATAAAATAAATTAGTTCTGCTAAAGCTGCGACAATAGAACAGACAATAATATTCTATTCCTTGTATAGTAATTTGACTGTGTAATACTGTAATATATAATGAAATTGTGTATGTAATGAGAAGCTTGCAAACATACCTCTACATATACAACATGTATATATGTTTTCAATTAAAATTGTTTGATCAACTATAAATTGACACATTCAAATGAAATAAAAAAAAAATATATTGTTCGATAATTGATATGTATATGTTATAGATGATAAAATAAACGGATTTAATTTTTCCAGTCTTTTTGTAAACAACTTTTATCCACCATAACCGAAATGAATTATTATTATATAATCTGAAAAAGGGTTCGTTTATGTTTCAGAATTATATAATTTCTATTTGTTTTATATATTTTTTTTTCATTGTTAGAATGCGGTTTAAAACTTCCCAATTACAAAACTGTATAATTAGTATAAATACAAGTTAGATACATTTAAACGTTATTCTGTTATACTATGTAATAAATACATCAGCAAGATAAATTTTGCAAGTGGAATTTCTTAAGGTATTTCGTTGATTTAACCGAAGGAATGCTCACAGTTGACAGGACACGTTAATTGACATGCAGTTGTGGCCATTCTGCAATACTCTAGAAAATATTCCCTTTAATGCGGAATGTTGAGTATACGAAGACGGAACTTGTCCCATTTAAAACGTTTATTTAAAAGGTCTTTTCTCCTTCATACTAACTCGTAGCAAATTACATTTAAACTTACGTTGTATAGAATACGTATATTTTTATTTTGTTTTCACAATAATATTACAGTACTATATTATTGTATCTAATATGAAATAAACTCGTATAAAGTTTTTTTCTGGAATTCAAGTTAATAAGTAAAATAATAAATATAAATTTGCTGTTTTAATTAAATTTAAAACATAAACAGGACTTGTATTTTTAATATAAAAAAACAGGATACTGGTTATGTAGAACTAAATTTTGTTTTGTTTGAAATATAAAACATTCATGAGTCAATTTCATGGATTGGTTATGGTTAATTGTGAACAGAAAATACTATTAAAAAATTTATATTTACCTTAAACGTAAAATCGTTTTTATATATGTATGGATGTATATTTTTTCACAATTACTTACCCCACAAAATAATAACATATGTACAATTATAAAAACAAAATCATTATCTTGCAGCAACAACATTATACTAGATATGTACATAGGTACATATATATTTCTAACAAAAATATTGTTATACACACGTACATACATACAATAGAATGTATGCAAGTAGGAAGTAGGAATTGTGATCAGTTTAAAATATTCAAGCAAATAATATGCGAATGTTAGAAAAGCAAACATATTCAAATTGGTCAGTGAATTAATTAACCATCCCCATTACCATCCTCACCCTTAACCATAAATTATAAAATACTCTGTGTTACCCAGCTATTGTTTGCTTTTTCAAAAAGTGTACTCGTTTATTGTACATAAACAGTTAACAACATAAATATTAACCAACAGTATTATAATATGAATCAGATTTTCCTATTCATATATAAAATCGTATATTATTTACAATTTCAAAGTAATACGTACATATTTAATTCCAAATACATAATATTATTGTTTACAACAGTTTTCGATTCGTCCTGTACATTTCTATATGAGTTTAACGATTAATTATATGTCGCTGTGTACACGAACACGAAAAAAAAAACAAAAGGATTTTTGTAGAAAGAAGTTTTTTTGCACGTCTATTTATTTTATCGTCCATTTCATAACTGTCATATATATACATATATATATATATATATATATATATATATATACATCTTTTTTTTATATTTTCCATCATTTGTAGTAGCAAATGATATAATAACTTACTCTTGTTACATCCATTGCCTCAATTAATGATCAACTTTTCTAATTAATTTTCTGGCCCTATTCAAGAAAAATCATTTTTGATATCATTTGGCAAAGTTCAGACAAATTTTCTGTGATATCATTTTTGTAATACATATTCAAATACATAAATAATAATAATAAAAAAAAACCCAGTCCAACAACATTTTGTGTTTATTTTTTCATGTGACTAATGAACTTATAAACAATAAAAATAGTACAATAGCATCATAAAGTATAATAATGAATATAATAATGGAAAATGTTTATTAATAGTGGCAAAACAATAGAGAACAATGTTATTGTTTTCATTCATTTTAAATAGACGATAATATAATGAATGGAGTAGTAATAGCTTTCAAAATGAGTTAAGTACCTGGTCGACGATTAAAGGATGCGACAAGAGACATGGATTTGTAAATGGTATAAATGCGAGTTGGCTGGAAAGTGAGGTTTTGCGGGACGGTGAATAAGGGGGCGGCGAGGGTGGTTTGTAGGGGCCGACGAGAGTAGCATTTTAGAAGTTGCAGAATTAACCCACAACATGAATTGTACAAGTCCCTTGACGGCCAAAGCATTGTTCCCACGAACAACCATTTTATCACTAACCCCCCAATATTCCTCCTCAAGCCAATAAACCTGCCAACCGGCTCGTTCATTTGATTCATTCCATATTCCGGCCTGGTCTGCAATTTACATGTTATCGATATTTTTATACTCGTTATGAAATCGTTTTACAATCAGCCATCATACAATTTTGGGAAATTCCATATTATAATAATTTGTTTAATTTTATGGATTGTGTAATATTTTCTTTTCTTATTTTTGATTTTTTCTGAGTTTACGGTGTTATAGATTTATTATTGTTGAATAGATGTATTTTGTTCTTATTTATATAACAAAACTACAGGTATATACAAAGATCCAGAAAGCGCAACAAATATTTGTTGAACAGAGTTTATTCGAAGTCACGTTCTGAGTTTTGCTTGGCTTCCATCTTACGCGAACAGAATGTTTGGTAGAGGTGATGTTTTAACGTTGTGTACTTTGTACCGCTAAGGTCTGAAATTCGGGATAAAAGGAGAGAAACGGGAGTATATATGCCATACTACTAGTTTTACACTAACACATGAAAATGTTATCTTGTCTCGTGTGTATTTTGTTGGCTTGTTTTAAAGTGAAAATACCTCATATTCTATTCCTTCAAACATATAATTATATCGACTAAAAAGATCTTCGTTACTCTTTAACAAGGCATATCTACCTGATCTTTCTATACTCCGTAGATATATGAGAACATAAATTTCTCACATTATTTCACTTTGAAATGTGATTATTAATTTGTTAAATTAATTAAATATACATATATTAGTGAGCTTTCTGTAACTCTATCATATATTCATACATTGTTTATAAAATTTATTATCGGTGTTTTGTTTGTACAATTTAGTGTAGGTCTTACTCTTAATTCAATCCAAAAATAAAATGTAAAATTAGTTGGAAAGTTTATAAAAACTAAAGCAGAGTAATTTTCCATCATTAATAAATGTTTGGAATCATATTAGCTTGTTAATAGGTAATAGGAAATGGTTATTAGAAAGTATACATAAGTATTACTCCTAAAATACAAAATAGAAATTGTTAAAATTATAACAATGACAAAGGAACTGACATAAATTTGAGCAATAACGTTTTTGATATATGAAAATAAAATGAATATGATAATAAGTTAAAAAAGAAAGAGAAATCCACCATGGATTCCACTTTTCGTATTTAAGTGTGGCCTCAAGCTTCAAGCTTTATGATAAATACAAAAATAAATAAGATGAATTTTTAGATTTTCTTTATTTTACAAAAATTGTTAATTTAAACTTATTCTTAAATGTAAAATTCATTAATTTACAGGATATTAAAAAAAGATCGCATTTTCACAATTTGTGTACTGAAATTTAAAAATAATCTGGAAAAGTTTTGTGGAATCTAAATAAAAGCTGTGATGATTTATTTATGATGTTTTAAAAAAAAATATTTAATATTATAGTCTGTCAACCCGATTGCCTGGTTTAATTTCAATTCAGCAACAAATCCATTAATACCACTTTGTTACCAAACTATAATAATTAACTCAAGCTATGATTTGACTTACTTTATAAACTAAAATTTTATTAAAGGCAATGCAAAATTCATACAAACTTCGATTATTGCTATCTAATACTCCTATAAAACATTTATATAGGACTTAGCAACTCTAATTTCGCTTGTACTTTTTGACCTGATTTCAGCGAATTTGTGTCAAAACGCGTTATGGAAATTTCATAAAACATATGTGTATTATAATTGTTATTTCGTCAATTAATTTTCAAGGTATTTTATGAAAAATGATTTTTATGACTTAAATTGTAAATTACTAAACCAGTTGTCATAATAAAATCTATGAAACCATAATAGATAAGCTTATATTTCTGCATCAAAGAACTGCGCCTGTATTCTAAAATGAAAGTAATGATTTTCACGGGAAACGTTTTGTTGATTTAAAGTGTTTAAATGGAAATTTTGCATAACCAATGCATAATTTCGATGTTATTTACACAACTGTTTCATTTCACTAACATTATCATCATCATTGTAATAATCATTACACTTTATTGTCATAACTAATAACATGGCATTATTTAATAAAAAATTGCTTTAAGTGCTCGAAAAATATCAAAATTTGTTCAATTTTCTCCGATGATAACATATAAGAGCACTGAAGCATTTCTGATAATTTTATTATAATATAATTCTATTCTTGGTTCGTCACGTTTTTGTTAGAAACGAGAAAAATTGTGAATTAAGAAGAGTTGATGGTTTGAATGTGGTTAGATTTTCTAAGTTGTTTGATTATGAAAAAAAAAATTATGGACGGTTAAGTGACTTTATGAATCAAATTTGTTTAAAGGTGTGTGTCAGATGATGATGATTTTTTTAGAAAAAGGATGATTTCTATATTTATATACATATGTGTAATACTATGAGTGTGTGGGTGTGTAAGTGTGTGTTTTGCGCTTGGCCGACCTCGAAACCGCGAGCGATGCTTTTGGGGATTATGAAGCGAGTTGGAAAGAATTGTTAAGTCAGCATACTTTTTCATTCTCTACCGTTGCTAAAACTTGAAAGAAAGACATTACTATCATAAGACAATTTTATTGGGGTTGTCTACATAAACATTACGTTTGCGATGGGTATGCCTTTTAAACGTCATGGCATTTTAAATGAACGTGCTTTTTAAACTTGATGTACCGCGCGTTACTTTATCTTGTTCTTTTCTTTTTCTCTAACATACAATATATACATATACTGCTCTTATATACATATATATATATATGTATATGTATGTATATAATTTTTTTTTTGTTTCGCAATTTATTCCGACAGATAAAATCATCCTAACCCGTAACGTGTTCATTCGCTGGATGACATCTCGGCAAAAACATATATGAAATTACGGAACCATCATCGTTTCTCAGCTGAATTTAAATATGGAAATCGCAAATAAGATTAGGACTGACGGAATTTAAATTTAATACACACAGAATACATATATGTATATATGTATATAAATATATATATGTTATGTATTATCGCCCGCACATATATATGTACTATCCCTTTTCTCACCATCTTCAAAGATCAAATTTCTTCTTGATACCCCGATCAGATGAGATTTATAAATATATAAATTGGATTTTTCTATCTTAAAAATACTGTAAATACAAATCAAAATATTCCGAGAAATGTGGATTTTTTCCATATAATGTGCGTATATAGAGTTATACTATAATCGAATATTAAAATAGACAAAATTTTATATATGTATGTATGTACTGTATGTGTAAAAGATACATAATTTGATAACAGATTGGACATTAGGCTGTAATTAAATTTTGGTAGCTTTTATGATGACAAATTAATTTAATAGCGATAATTTCCAAAACTGTAGTTAATGAACATTATTATAACATCTGTTCTTCCACTTAATATTGATGAGTTATTTGAAAAAAAAGCATTATTAATGATCGTAATAATCGTTTTATTTAGCAACGTGAAAAATATATCAATTTTATATTATACAATAATATAAAATGTTAAAAGAATACTCGTATGTGTAAATTTTAATAAAAGCTGTAAAACACGTTTACTCTTTATTTAACTATCTCTCGACTATTCTTCTTCATTCCATATGCATAGAAATTTAATGGTATTTCGAACTACGTTGTAACTTCATATACAGCAGCAAAATGTTTGTGATCCATAGTCATCTGGCATGCAAATCAAATGTAAAATTATACACCTTATTGCCACTAGTATGTACAGTCACTGGTTTCTCACCACCACCACCACCACCATCACCACCACCAAAGTAACCGTTTTTCAAAACTCTACTACACATACGTATACATCATATCATAAAATCATTCTCTTTGAAATAAAATAAATTAAACACCGACATTATGTAGTCATTTTGTTAGTATTTTAATTTATTTTCACTATATATATGAGAATTCCACAATTTAACTTAAATTTTATTATAAAATCAGATTAAATAGTGATTGAATTTTTTATAAGTATAAATTCGATAGAATTGTTAATATTGATATCCATTAGGGATATAAATGTAAAAGTATTATAAAGTTTGATAAAAAATTCATTTTAAATATGTTTATTATACTCGCATGTGATAATGAACAATTGACAGTGCCAATATAAAATATCTAACAATTCTATTGTTGATTGTTTGAACTAGTTTTTTTATCCATACTTTTCTATTCGAACTTATTTACTTCGGATAGTAAACTGATATAATTCAAGTGCATTGTTGATTCAAGTCGTTCATATAGCAGGAAATGAGTACGCCAACCAAAAGTTGAACGAAGTGAACATATATATATATATATATATATATATATAAGTATACTTATAGAAAGAGGAAAGACTGTTCGTCGATTTGAAATATTGACTATTATAATATTTTTTTTTATTTGTTGAACAAAGGCTATTATAAATCGTAGAGAAATTACATTTAGTACTATTTTTAATGTTCCGTAAAATAAATAAACTAGTAAAAAAAGTCTATAATGGAAAAATTAGGATTTGTATCATTTTCCAAGACACTAGTCGAATTTCTAAAGTTTTAGAATAATGCGTTTATGTATAATTCATACTCATCTTGAATATGAATTAGTCTGCAATAGTATAGTGTTATATGAAGTAGATTCTATGCGAAAGATTCAAGGGGGAATTGTATGTAATTGCTATCATAAATCCGTTTTGCCATATCGCTATCGCTCAAGGTGTACCATATATACTACATATTACTACTATACGACTAGGCTAACTCTTAACCCCCTCGTACAATATAGAAATGTCGACTGTTCGGCGTTGTATTATGTGTGTGTGTGCAGTCTGATCCCCGTTAGTAGTGAATGAGAGGGGTTTTATATATAAGAAGTAGTGCATTTACATAATTGAACAAGTAGAAGAAAGTTACCGCCTCTTTACAGACCTCGTTCAGTCATTCTTATTTCGTTCCCGTGTTAGGTATTTCCTACAACTTCAGCCCGACGTTTACTTAACTTCGTTTAAAGTTCCACGTTCTTAAACAAGTACCCATTACATATACCAGAATTATTTTTTCTTTTTTTCTTTTCTTTTACTTTTTTTCCCCCATCTTCTCTTTGTTGGTTTAATTTTTCAAAGTCAATTTTTAACAATATACAGTATACATACATATGTATGTAGGTATATATAAATTTCTATATGAATTTTATTACATTCATTTTGAATAAAAGAATCAATTTACATACGTATACTATACACACGTATTTAATCTTTAAAAAGTTTATTTATATTTCTTGTAGAGCATGTAATCAAGAAAATTAATTCGATTAAGTACCTCTATATCTATATAAAATATTTGTACGTAGGTACATTTTGTAGTATTTGTAAACATGCTATTACAGTAATATATTAGAAAACCTATAGGTAATAATAGGTAAAATACGTTCTAATACGATTACATTTGCTTTCTAAGAATCATTGTAAAATATTTAATTAAATAAGGCTTAATACGTTTTACACTAGATAGAATATTTTATATGTAATTAAAGAATTAAAAAAACGAAAAATTGCAAATTATATAATATATGGTATACTATATATATATTTTATAATTTTTTTATTTATTAAGTATTAGTTTTAATTTGATTAGAAGTAAATTTTCCATCACACATAAAATGCGGATGTATGGATGGTTATGTGGTTGGTTCATAAGTATTGCATTAAATCTTTTAGAAATAATAAACGGGTTGGAAGGGCGGTCGTGTTAACGTGTGTAATCTTAGTGTAAAATTGTTAAATGGTGCAGCTTATTGTATTGAAATAATGAATGTCTCCCAGTCGGTTGGATGTTAAGATTGTGTGCGAATAGTAGTAGGAAGAACCACCCCATACTGGAAAATATACCACTCGACAAGTAAAGAAAAGACGTACGCTATAAACGCTAGTATAGTCGACAGTCAGGAGAGACGACCTGTTGCCAACTTTCGTTGGCGGCGGCGGCTTCTCACCAACAAAGCTATTTTCACTCTGAATCCTCTTAAATGTAATCTACTTCATTCAACTAATACTACAATTAAGCGGACATTGATAGCGAATTTTCAGTTTTTATTTAAAAATTCATCATCAATAAACCTAGAGGGAATTTTATTTAATTTTTTTTCAAATTGTGGAATGCTGTTTTATTAACTTGTCAATCAAAATTTTCTCTCTCTTTTTAATTAACCATTCAAAGCCATTTTATCAATTCGATTCGTATAATAAAATTTATTGTTTTGCTTTTATGTTAAATCAATAATTCAATATTGGTATATTCTTTATTGACATTAAAATGTCTTTTTCTTTTCTAAATAAATTGTAAATTGTGACAAAGTTTGTATACGTATATAAAAAATGTTCGTTTAAAGTTGATTAATTAATTTCAAATTGAATACAGGCTAACTGTAGATTTAATTTAATTTTGGATGTAGGTTAACCAAATTTCAATCAAATCAGAATGAAGTTCTCTATACGTGTGGTAAGTTCAATTATACAGGATGTTAGATTTCTTCCTTCTCAGATAATTTTATTATTATGCAACTTTACAAAGTAATACAAATACAATATGAGAAATATATGAAGATTAAAAAATATTGAACTTATCGCATATATTTTTGATAAACTTTAATATTAAACCGTTCATGAAAGTTGGAACAATGCATTTATTGGTGCCGAAGGGTAATAAAGTGGATTTACAGTTAATTTTGTGACATTAAAATTTAGGTAATTGCATTCTTAATAATTAAATTGTCCAAGAATTAAACCAAAATTTCAATTTGGTGTCTATTATATTCTAAACAATATATGTAATGTATATTATACAACTTTAAAACTTTCAACTATAATACTTTTGAAAAGCTATTTAAATGGCCAACGAAAACCGATTTGTGCTTTGGCATTGACAAAGTTAATTTAGTTCTAGGTTCTAGTTTATTAATAAATAATTACTACAACCGCATTTATGTACAGTAGTTATAAAATTATTATTATGGTCGAGTCAAAAAATAAATAAATAATTAAAAGTTCTTTATAATATTCACAGAGAGAAAAAATTCTATAATAAAACTTCAACAGGAACTTTATTTTGTTTTGCTTTCTAATTTTAAAGTTATTACATACGTTATACTAGATACACATAATAATATGTATGTATGTATATTTTTCTATTATATTTCAAATTATCGAAGTACGTAATGAAATTAAATAATGTTTCATGTCAATTAAAATGCATATAAGTATGTACTTGTATATGTATAGGTATGTATATTTATTATTTAGCATATGGAACTAAGTGCATAATTTATTTTGAAAAACTTGAAAAAGGAAAATAGATTCGTTTTTTTTCTAGCAATAATTTCCAGGACTTCGTAATGTAATTTGGATTTATATCAAATTTTGTCAACATGTTCTACTGAATCAAATTTCAATTTTCTACAACCTTAATTGATTTTTAAAAAGAATGTTACTGAAAGAAATAAAAACCTACGGATTACATTTGTTGAAAATTGTTAATGTTGTAAATATACGGGGTGATTATAGTGAAAGCTTAAATATAATCAAGTTACAGTTTTTTTGTCAGAACTCTCCTATAATATAATATTAAAACCAACTATGTTAAAACAAAATAAATTTATAAATGAATTTAAATTATCAGGTTAATACAAACAGTCGATGTAATTCTACTATTATATTTATTTATTCAAAATTTTTTGCAAAATTTAATAAAAGTATTTTGTTATTTGTTTTCAAACAAAACAGCATGTACTTTATTTAAGTAAGTTTTATATATAAATGTTTAATAATTAAATTTTCACAATTCAAGTTACAATTGAATAGCACTCTAAAATTGAAATGAAAAACTATTTCAATTGACTTGTTTATCAATTGTTGAATAAAAATTTATTGCATACGTGATACATTAAACATCTATAAATGTATTTGTAAATTTTTATTTCGATCTCTGCGTATATGTGTGTGTATGTGCCTGTGTGTACGATTTAGTTATGTAATTGTGTACCTATTAAATTTTGTGTCATATGTAACAATTCCCATAAAATGATGTATATTATATGTACGCAATGAGAGGGCCTAAAATATATAACAACAACGTCGACGGTAACATTGCCATCAAAATATACCGCATTACTAACCGCCCTCAACTAAACTAAACCCAAACTGAACCGAGTCTGGTGTTGTCTCAGATTCACACGCGTTTTCCCATTCCACAGGAAACCGTAAACCACAACAAACCACCGCAAGCTCGTCCTCTTAAACCGGGTCCCTTATATTAAGGACCGTTACGCGTTTAGCATAAACACCCACAAACACGCATACACACTAACAACGTACAACATACCACCCCTTCGGCTTGTATACACGAAAACTTGCCACTGTTTACCTAGTAATTGTAACAGCTGTCTAAATTGTTTGTCATTTTTTCTTAAGATAAATATTAAATATATTTCTATAAACATAATATTATATAAATAATTATTTCTTGTATAAATTATATCAGTTGGAATATATATTAATGAAATTAGATTAAATGATGAAGACAGTTTTGTGAACCACTCCCATAAAATAACTGCGATAAAAGGAAAAGATTTTCTTGTAGAAAACGAATAGGAAAAAATAAAGAAAAGTTGTATATGAGAAAAATCTGTGCTACTATCAGATCGTTTAAGATTTATAAAATATCAGAGTAAACAACTGTGACGTTTATTACAACAAAGTTTCACTGTCACATATGCGATTTGGGGGTTGGCCCTTTTGCGGGTGATATCGCTCACCCCGACGAAATGATGGCGGTGGTGAGGTAATACACAAGTTGTCGTTGTGTCGTTGTTGAGGTTCTAAAACTAAACGAACAAATCGGCAGCCAAAAGCAAAACATCAGGCAAGTAATACGAGAGTATAGTAATACATATAAACGGGAGTCTAGTTGTAGGACGGAAACTCCTTTTGATGTCATCGAATCGATTTTAATTTCCGATTCCTTGCTAGATTATTCTGTAGCGTAACTCTGAGAAAGGAAAGGAGAAATTTTGAAAAGTTGACGTTTTTGCGAGGTAATACGATGACAGGTGCATATTTAATGTATATGCAATTCATTTAAAAAAATACTTACTACTCGTATACATATGTATTATTTCTTTAATACTTGAAAATTGAATGCTGATCAAATTTCTTTTTTAGTCTTATAAGATTTTTCCATTTCTCTGCTTACTAGTTTTCCCTGCTAATACTTTGATAAAGTATACCAAAGTCACGTATTTAATAAAGGAATTTTCTACAGTATTTATTGTATATAGGGTGTAGATTTTCATTTCATTCATAACACAAATCACTACAAGACATGTTAATTTAAATAAAAACCATGGAAAATAAAACATTTACATTTTCATTCCGGATATACTTTTGTTTTTAAAAATTTTTATTTATTTACAAATAAAATATGTATACTTATACCTATGTATCTACTTATAAATAAAAAGGAAAGTTGCTTTTTTAGTTTGAAAAGTTGTAAAATTATAATTTTAAATACACAGTAGTTGTTCTTCAGTAAATGGCCTAAAGCTGTCTTTTGTTTTCCCAACAGCCTCTGTTCCCCTTATATTTTTTTTATACAAATCTCTGCAGTTTCCTGTTTGTGTTTAGCCTAAAGGGCGTTCCACAGTGGTTTTGTCTATAAGTGACTATTATTATACAATCCCCTTTTTCTTAAAAAACAAATGCTAATAAAAACAAAAAATTGACTGAAATTTATTTCAATTAAAATTCATTTTCATTTGATGCAAACATATAAAGTGAAAATGTTTTTTCAAAGAATGAAAAATTCTCTAAACAGAAAATGGGAAAATTTGAGTATTTTGATTTTTCTTTTTTTCCTTTCATTTGAATGTTAACAACAAATTTACTTATTTAGCTGCGAATTTACTTGAACAGAATGTAGTAAATTTTAAATGCGACGCACACAAAGAGCTTTGTCCATTGTGTTTCCTTCATTTTATATGGTAGCAACGATAAATTTTCGCCTAAATAGTGTATAAATGGGAGAAACTTACTTGATTATGAAGAGGTTTGCATGCGATATTTGCCCGAGTTGCGTTTGTTGATATACCTTTTCATTGCCTGCCCTTAACGTCACTCTCAAGGGATTACTGACTTCCCATATAGCAAATGTACATACAATGTTTCATTTAAAACATGCTCATTAATTTTCATGCTAAGCTGAAAATTAGTTTCAAATAATTATTCATATACCTTTAACCTACTCATTTTACAAATAGCCGCCAACTATACTAAAACTGAAACTGTTTCAATTCACCCTTTTTATAAACAATTTAACATTAAACCAAACTCTCAGACTTTTTAAAACAACTTCAAATAATATAAATATTGTAACGAAATTCGTTAAATAATATTTTTATACTGCTCTAATTACCACACTGGTAGCAGTGATTCCCCCTAGCTCGGACGGTGTTATGGCGGGGTCCAAAAGTTTAAAATACTTAAAGGGCGCCAATTCAGTTTTCGGTGTGAAAAAAAAACTGAACTACCGATAATTGATGAAAAAACTAAAAATAGATAAACTGAATAAACTATTTAACATTAGCAGATTTAATTTATTTAAAAAAAATTATCATACTTGTTGTTTAAAACTGAATAAAATTTGACCTAGTGCACTTGGTTTTTCAAAGAAAAGGTTAAATTACAACGAGCTTACAAAATTGTGCAATATTTTAAATTCAAATAATACTAAACCTAGTCCAATTGACCACTATTGTTTATTAGAACGAAAAATAAGAATATTTTAGTATCATATCAAAAGTCAATTATAAAAAACAACACTAAATCAATTTTCTTTCTCTTAATTGATGTCCAAAATGGCTGCCTCCAAAATGTAAATGGCGCCAACAAAATTCCAATATTAAAATCCAGAAAAATCAATTTTATCGAAAAATCTTATCATCGAAAAAGTCACACCATCGAAAAAGGATACTCTGGAAAAAGCAACTTCCAGCTTGCATTGATTAAGAGGCTGTAATAAAATATTCATAACCACGTGCTCCAAAAAAATTACTGACGCTTACTTATTCTAATTACGCCAACAAATAAAATTATACACAACGAATTTTGCTCAATAAAACTAATATTGCCTAACTAATCACTAAACGACAATAGTACATCAAAATTCTCAAATTACACGAAAATAAAACTGAAATCTGCTCTTGAAACGTAACAAATCCAATACTCGTATACACGTTTTCTGCAGCGCTGATCCAGGCAAAAAGGGACGATAAATTTTCTTGAAGAACGCAATAAGCCAAAATTTCAGTAAGTCATGCGTATTGGAAACTCATTATGCGACCTAAGACATGAATAATTTTAATTAGTTGCCCATTGTCAACACATGAAAGCCAAATTTAATCAAAACAAACCAGAAGTTTAAGAAAATTCGTTTTGGCACATTATAAATTTTGTGTATTGAAAAAAAAACGTTACAATATATACGTATATAAAACAAAAATTCTTTATAACATTCGTAAAATGAAAATATAAAGTCTTTATACAATATGTATATGCTTTTGTCTAAAACTTTTTGTTTATTTTGCTACAACAACAATAACATTAATATATTATATTATATTATGCTTATAGATACATACATATATTTCAAATAATCCTATCAAATTATTAATCAATATTTTCAATATTTGATTTATTTTGGTAGGTATAAAATACTTATATTAGATTAAAACAATTATAGTACCATTATTCATTGTCAAATTAATAATACACATCTATTATTTATATTTTATTATCTTATGAATGTACATACATATGTACAAATATATTATTTTCACATATACAAATATTATTTTGCTTTCAAATAAAAATACTCATTATATTTATATTGGTAAATAATTTTGTTCACAACTGATTATTTTATAAATTTCTTTTATATCTAGTGAAGCTTTTTCTCTAATACGAATGAATAGTTGGATAATTTAAAAAAAATTTTAATGAATATTAATTTGAAAAAATATTAGAATTATTTCATCACGATAAAGAAAACTCAATTTTAATTCAACATTTTACCTATAAAGCTATTCTTATTTCTTACGAAATACGTTATATTTAGTTTTCTCGATTATATTAAATTTTCTTTCTGAAAATTTTCTCAACTACAAATTGTGTTCTATCTTATTTTATTTTTAACATAATAATAATTTATTTGTCGACTGAAACATCAAAAGCATGATGTTATATTCAAATTACAACTACTAATGAAATATGTGTATAAAATGAGAATTACACAAAATAAAATATCTTCTAATAATTTGTAATAAATTTCTCGTTAAATGTATAATATTGTTGAGAAGAAAAAAAAACTGTACGTAAAATACGGAGATTTATGAACATAAAATTTCCCTTCTAAATGTGATAATTAGGATTATGTTGTATCTTTTGGAAGTGAAACTGGGTGTGAACGCTAAGAAAAGCTTTACACAAGTGAAGAGAGAAGACTTTGGTTTTGTGGGTTGAACTCTTATTCACTATGTAGATCTTTTGTTTTACATCTTTTGGCCCGCGGGGACTTTGCATTCAAATGCGTAAAATGTAAACCTGTATTAGTATTTAAAATTTCAAATTTTAATCAGTGTTCGCTTCCGCAAAATACGGAATTTTTTATGTTGAAACACCTGCATACTAAAAATCGTATAAAAAAGAATGAAGAAATTTTTCAAATAGCATTCAATGGAAGTTACATAAGAAAATTAAATGATATTTCACCAATTTCTTTTCTTTTTATACATCTAGGGTTACTCAAATTTACAAAATTAAAACAGAATTAAATGTATTAACGTTTTTCTTAAAAAATTATTTATAGCATTAAGATAATTTAGGAAAGCATTTGCTTTAATTTTCAACAGCGATTTTTTTAAAAGAATGATTTTAAAGATTTGTAAATTTGAGAGCACCTTTTGAGCTTTTTGTTATTTTTATTGAAATCCACATATGCTGTTAGTATACCCTTTTATATCGTTACTTATATTCAAATGTGTTTTACATTGAAAAATCAACATAATATGTTTCTATAGAATGTAAAGTTAGTCACTAGTTACTTTTGCCTTTCTTAAAGAGAGCAGATGCAACGACTTTCAATCTACCATAATCATTAGCTTTAAAGGTGTTCCATAGGCATCATGTGAGATTGCTTTTCAGTTGAAAAAAAAATCAATATACTATATTATATACACAACAAAATTCATTCTAAATCTTACAATTTTAATCTTAAATTTGAACATACGAATATATTTTTCTATTGTGAAATATTTTCATTATATAATATACGTAATAGACGTACTACGTATAATAAGTAATTAGACATAATTGTATGTAATTGTAATAAATTTCAAAATTGAATTTGGGAATTAATATAGACGAGGAATACAATTTCAGGTGATTGCAATAATTAGTAGTATGGTAATAATCGTTATTTGCTAAATTGTAGCTTATACAGAGATGATAATAGCATATTAAAATTGGAATTGTTGTTGCAGTGGTGGTAGAAGAGCCCGAATTCACAGACGTTATCGAGAATATAACAGTAGCCGCAGGCCGAAATGTCAGATTTGCTTGTTCTGTAAAGAACCTTGGGACTTACAAGGTAAGCAAAACATTTCATATATGTATATATGTCATACATTTAAATGTGTTGTGAATTTTCATATTACATACGTATTCCCACATCAATTTCGATTTACATTACTTAGATAATATCATATGATATATATTGTATATGTTATATATTGTAGTGTTTGTTTACGTTTTACTTTTATATTTGTATATTTGTTTTACTAACATGGTCATTTCCATTTTAGTCAATTATTTTTATCAGAAACGTTTATAAACGTTTTTATTTCAGTATTATTACTGAAAAATTATCCTCGGATATACGTTTAACAATAATATAAAGCAGAACCCCTAAATGTACTTAGTCAAAGGCAAAAATATGAAGTGCTTTTTCACGATAATTATTTTATGTCATTTCCTAGAATTTGTAAACAATATCTAATATATGAAGTTGCAGTTTCAGTTGTTTATACAATGCACAAGTGGATTAAAAAACAGTTATTACTGATAGTGTATATAGAAAATATTTTGTTATTTGTAGTTTATATAAAATGTATTTAAAGTTTGCTAATTAAAGTTGTATCTGATGTAACAATTAAATAAAACATTTTTCAAATAAAAACCTCAAATGGTCTGTGGGTTCTGTTTATTTTTAAAGATACACGAAACACATCATTTTTGTTTATTAATTATTATTCTCTTTTATAAAAGAATTTCAATTTGTTGTAAATAATATAGAAAGGTCTTTTTAAAGTTAAATACAATGATGAAATTTTCCATTTCCTGAAAACTGGCGTAAATTAAAAGTGGTTAGAAGTAGAAATGAGAAACAGTGATAAAGCAAAGCTTTCATATGTAAAATGTTTAAAAATAATTGTGCATTTTGTTAGTGTTTTTAATTTCTGTAAAATACTTTTGAGGTTTATTAATTAGAGTTTCATGTGATGTTTAAGGAATATTTTTTGATTCTTCCTAATTATTCGTTATGATTCCATTGAAAAGTAAACATTTCCGTTTAATAATAATTATATCTAAAGCTATATATTTATTGAAATTGTCGTATATGTAATATGTATATGTTTCTAAAAACTAGAGTAGATTAAAAATGTTGAGTTGTAGAAAAGGGAAACAGTGATGAAGCAAAATTTTCAGATGTAAAATGTTTTTAAATGAATTTTTCTTAGATTTTTTTTAGTAAAAGCGTGCACATTATACATAGCAGACTTTTCCTGTGTGTCTGAAAATTAAATGAAACGTCTTTTATTCGTAAAATATACGGACAGCTATTACAGTTACGGAAAAAGGAAGGAAAAACTCTCTTCAATCGAAAGATATCTGTAAAACCTTTTCTACTAAAAACAGTGTCCAATTTCTTTACGAGTAAAGACGACGGCTTGATGTATTAAAAAAGTAATGTCAGAAGAGAGACCGGCATGCCTAAAGAAAATTGAGTGGTAAAAAAGTTTTCAGGGTATAAAATGGGTGAGAAGAACGCCAAAGACGATTGCATATAAGATAATGTATAGAAACAGAACAAATACATACAACCATGTTGATGGTAATATATAAGACATGAGATCTTTTGCATCCAACATGAAATTGAACTGATTCAAATCTAATGTCTGTCCACTACTAGAAACGAATCAAATCAATCATGCACCGTATTGCCTTTGTCGTATATTATATATATTATATTCCAAACCAGAGTATAAAATTATAAAAGTGCCTTTTTCTCATATATCATTCACGTATTATATGTATGTATCTATTCTCAACTGTATCTAATAACATTGTGAATTTTTATGAAAATTTCCTATACGTGACTTTTTTTCTATTTAAACAACGTGAAATATATACATGCCATATTATAATTATAACTTATAGATTCTAACCAATATTGTAATAAAATAAATTGATGTGCTTGGTTTTAAAATCGACTCCTTGAATCTGGAGATTCTCACGTACTTATTCATAAAACACTTAAATTCGTGCTAAATTGACTTACTTTGTAATCTTCTAGATATATTAAAGATGGTTATAGGGTGAAACGCTTTTATCTAGAAACCGTTTTCTATCTTTTAATATTCATACACGCATTCTAAATATTACAAATTATAAAGGTAATCATTTTGGTATCAACAATAATAAAATTAATGTTACTTTACAAAGTGATGTCGAATTACGTATAAATAACGGGTTTATTAGCTACTTTAACGTTATTATGTAGTTTATATTTTTGCTCTTAGGCATTTAATTTCAATAGTTACTATAGGGGAGGATGAGGGAGAGAACAAAAAAAATTAATTACCCAATCGATTAATAATAAATCAACATGCGTTATAATATAATAAGTTAATAACAGAGTGGTTATAAAGTGGAAAGTAAAATAAATAACTGTTTAATAGGTTGGATAATGAAAATAATAAAACAAAACTACATCTTGACAATTCATGAACAATAAAAAGGCATTAAACAAACGTGGTGGCTTTTTACACAAGTTTAGTGAGCTGAGGCGTCAATAAAGTTGTAAAGTAGACCTTTGGGACGCCTGTCGGTGGTATAAATCCTTACCATAAAGTCATGACTATTTCAAGGAAAATGTGACTGAATATTATACGAACATTTATCAGCAAAACATTTCACTATTTATTTACACTTACATATACTATGAAAATCATTTATATATATATTTTTTTTGGGGTTTTGAAAACATTTTAATGAAACCATTGTGATTTTATTAAGTATAATAATTATTAATGATATATTGTTTTGTTTATGAAATTTTCACCTTTAATATTTTACAACAATACTAAAACAATTAATAACCATCAAAGGTTGGCGCTTTTACTCTAACATAGCCGCAACCAAAAGCGAGATAATCTACTGTTAGATACCTCCGCTTTAATGCATCAACCCTTACTGACTTGGACTTTTCTGCACCTTCGATATATTATATATATATGTATATATACAACAACGTTCAACCTATAAAATGACTAGTTACACCGACGAAAAATATCTACTTATAAATTTTCTTATAAAAATAAAGTTTTACTAGACCATTATTTTTTCCCATTCACTCCATCACGCATGTGAATAGGTAGTTCGGTTTTTTTTTTCATAGGGTTTACATAGTATAAAGTGTAAAATTCCCTTTGGTAAGCCCCAAAACGTGGCTTGCTATTTTCTAAACTGCGAATGACTTTCTGCCACCCTCTATTGTCGTTCTACAAGTAGTAAGATTTCCCTTTACCCTTACACAGTAGTTGGGAAGAAGCGAAGGTTCACACCACTTTTCAACTTGTCTGAATAGATCGTTACTTTAACCGTATCCATTTTGTATCGATACTTTATCTAGTTTTTATATTCACGTTTAAATCGTGAAAAAACAATTACCAAATACGTGTGTCCATTCTAATCAAGAATATTTTTAAGTTTTTAAATGAAAATTTTAATTCACTTTTCAAAAGAAGTAGGATATACTTGTATGTATGTATGTTGAAATTTTCTACTGAATATATAGAGTTTTCAAAATACTATAATATAAAGTTGTTGAAAAGCTAATCAACAAGGAGTGTATAAACCATTCAAAATCAAGAAAGTTTACACATTTAATTTAAATCTGTCGCAACAAACCGTATTTGTTATTGATGCTAGAGAGGTTTAACAGATACCGGTAAGCCGAACGAGCAGCGGACCTTGCCAGGGGCTTTATAATCTAATAATATCGGAGCTGTAATCAAGAATTCCCCTCTAAACTTCACTATTTCTCTTCTATCTACATATATCACAAGGATTATACTATACATGATGATATGTATATAAAATAGAACAGTTTTTTTTTTAATCAAATATTTTTTTGTCAAATTTAAATTGCAGTTGATCGGACTAAGCATACATAATTTTTTTGTAAATGAATGTACATATACAATATTTTAATTAAATAATTTTATTTGGTAAAAAATGTAAAATATGAAACAACATAAAAGCGACATATGTACATACGTTGTGAACAAATAATATTTGATAAAAATAAATTTATCCTTTTTTTTATTATATATAAATGCATCAAATTATATTATCAACAAATTTATTTAAATTATTTATTATACGACTATACATTCATATTAAGTTACGTAGATATACAGAATTAAATAAAGTATTGAAAAAAAAACAGTGTCAGTTAAAAAATGTATATTAATTTGGAAAAGTTCTAATGAACTTTCAAGTTTGTGTATAATACAGGGTAAATAAAAGTCAATGTAATGTGCTACCTAGAAAATGAAGAAAGCAGATATTTTTTTCTTGTGTTTTGTCGATTGATCTAAAAGAAAAGTGAACATAGTATACAAATAGTTGGATGGCGACCGTCAACCGGGGGACGCACAACATCTTCCATTATTCGCTCCAGAGCATCCCAACCTCATTTTCTCGACCGTTGATTTTGTGTTCCCGTCTCCACTGTGTGAGTTTTCCATCTCGCTTTTGTCATATACATAGTTGAGGATGGCATCTATGGTGGTGTGGTTTTGTGTGACAGACATCACCATCACCACCACCACCATCACTACGGTAGCCACTTGTATATTTAGATGATGCCCGCACAAGTCCCATTACGTACACGGCCCTGGGGGCCTTATGTCTAACTGTTATACAGCCTACTGCATTATGAACTCCTCTTTACACCAATTGCTTTTCACTCATCACACTTCATAAAATGCTCCTGATTTTTATTTCTGTCATTCAGTTCAAGTCCTCCTCTCTTATATTATTATTTTTATCGTTTCTTTACTTACTTCATTATCTTTATTACATAAACTTTTATATATTATTTTATATTTACATTGTAAGCTTATTTTTGTCGTGTATAATTTTTACGTTCACCCATATATACTAGGATTACTAGGTATACATATGTAACAACTATACACACTACTTTTCATTATTTATCTCGCGCTTTTCTACACTTAACGAACACCATTCAATAAATCATGTATGACGTGTTTGGTTAAAAGTACTTCACATATTTAAAATACACTACCTAACTTGCTTTTCGTTTACACTTTTATTATTATATTACATACATTTTTCTATTTTATTAACTTTTGTAATATGAATTTTAAAAATGCACAATGTAATTTTTATGTATTACGTATAGAAATAAGGGGCGCATTCTTGTGTAAAAGGAAATGGATTATATATAGCCCATAAAAAGTCATTTTTTATATCGTAAACGATTTTTTTATTCAAACTTAAGCAATTTATAATTAAAACTAACTGTTGGTATGCGGTGTCACAAATCGATTTTCAGGACATTTTTAAACTCCGGAATTTACATTGTTCATTTCGAGTCGAAGTTGTTGAAGGGTTCAAATAACTATAATAACAGCAAAAGTGAGATATTGATTAATTATTAAAATGTTTGTCTTTCTAAAACGACTGTTTATTGTTAGAATATGATCTGAACTGGTACTGATTATGTGTTAGTAAATTAAAAATGTTATTGTTGTGTAAATTGAAAACGTTTTCCATTACATAAAGTGTGCAAAGGGCACCATTCAACTTCCTTACATTTTTAACTATATTTCTTTTATTCTCTTTAATTATAATATCTTAAAGAATGGTGGATAGGTGTACTTTATGTTTGAATATAATTTCGTTAACTCGGAACAACGTAATTATAATAAAATTTAATTGATTATTTATGAATAATTAGTTATAATACAGCCACAAAACATATTATAATGATATTAATATCAATTATATTGGCGTATAAAATTATGTGTTACGAATACATATGTTTATTTAAAATAACTGTAAATAATTTTATATATTAAATTTTAACAACAAAGGTAGCATTAATTATTGAAAAAATAGTTTTTGTTATAATCATTAGAGAGATAAATTTTATGAATTTGCGTTTATGTGTTTTATTTATATTACATACAATACATTATACATATATAGAAAAGAAGGGAAAAAGGAGAATGCAGATTTTTAGTAGAAAGCAATGAAAATATCATAAAATCTATGTTATTATACATAAAACCTATGAAGTATAATTTAGCTGAACTTTTTTCCCGAAATATCGTTGTATGATCAAATTCTTAATCAGCGTGGAAGAGGGTGAGTCGGTAAAAGAAGAAAAGCAGGGAAAAAGCAGGCAACAGCAAGCATAGTCAGTCAGTCAGTCAGTTGACCTGATTGGTTTTACAAGGGGAATTGGATATTGGAATAATCCAAGAATATTTTCTCGTTTTCTTTACGCGGTGTAATTTCTATAGAATAGTTAACTAGAATTTCAAATAACTTTATTCGCCAAAAAAACAGAAGAGGAAATTATATTAATGAATAGTAAATTGATTAATTAACAATTATAATAGCTAATAAAAACACATTAAACTAATTATACTTTTATAATAAAAATTTTCCGAACAAAAAGCAATATCATTAATAATTTTTGTGTGGCATTAAATTTAACCAGAGTTTCTCAATAATTCGTATCATCTCATATATATTTTTTTTGTTGTTGTGACTAGGAAAAATGCCTTTTGTATAACGTTAAAAGTTCATAATACATGCAAGTTTTAAATCATAGCTGAGCGAACTTTTTCCATTACAGACTAACAGACAGACAATACACTGCCAATATAAAAGACAGATTAAAAATAACTTATATTCTATACAATTTATCATCTGTCGATAACTCTTTCTCTATATTATTGTCGGTGTGTCATTTAATTTTCATCACCAAAAATTTTATTCAAATTTAATTTTCTTCTACGAACACTTTGTATAACTTGGAAAAATTAAAATATTAAAACTATAAAACATGTTGACTTATAACCTACTGAAAAAACTTTGACAATATTGAAATAAAATCGATTATTCAAAAATGTGTTCGTTCATAACTTTTCCATTTGACTTTTTCATTATACAGAATAAGTAAAAAAGAAGTAAAAAAAAATTTATTCTACGAATAAAATTTTAACTGAAAAATTAGGATATATTTTAGCCATAACATTGTTTACATTATATTCACTAACTATATATAGTCCATGTACATATATATACACACATATACATATAAGTCTTATTGATGTGTTTTGTGTGGTGGGACAATTTTCCTGCTGGAATTATAACGCGGTAAAAGGGCAGCGATCCCGACCGTCGTCTTCCAAAACCGTACAGGGAAATTTACTACCTTGTTTACCACTTATCCCACGTTTACACACTCAGCCGAAGCGCAAGAGGAGCTTTGTTTTTCCTGGCGTTGCGCCGAGGCTCCGACAACTCAGAGCAATCCTGCCGCCAGCTAATCAGACAGAGTTGTTATTTTGTCAGTATGTACTATGTAGTTAACGCATTATCGATCCGATTTATATGCCACATATTAACCGTTTTATGCATACTTTTTTCCAACAACACACACAGATTTTTGGACCTTTTTACAACGAAACTCTATCTCGAATCAATTTTTTTGTACATCTAATATATTGCCAACAAGTTTATTTTATTTTTGTTGTTCTAAACTAAAACTAAAATTCGTCAATTGAACCTTTTTAAATAAGTTACAGTTAGATTGCTTTAAAATTGAATTTGTAATAGTTAATAAAGAATTTGCTTAGAATTTTTCGCAAAATAAAACAGGTATACATACCTACTATTTATTTGTTTGATATAGAAACATAATTATATGCATTATTATTGAAAGCTTTTTAACTGAAAGCACTAAGGGCACTTTTATTATACATATTATATAGTTTTTATAAACAACTTTGAATATCTAATTAGTAAACTGAATGTTTTCTTTTTACTTTTATATACAAGTGGGAAGGTATATGGAGTATTAAAATAAATATAAACAAAAGGGTTAATACAAATAAAAACTAGGTACTATAATGCTGGAAAATGCAGTAAAATCGTATATTCGATTAGTTTTAACTTCGAGTGGGTACAATTAGAACAGAAGTCTTTATATATCATTGGGGCTTCCTTTCGCCGAGTACAGGGAGGGTTAAAACGTCTGGCAAACCGGAAATCGATACTACTCCGATCTGGAATTTCGTCTTAGAAATTGCATATAAAAACTGTGAAAATGTTTTGTGACGACAACAAGGTTTTGGTGGTCGAACAGCTTGGATGTGTATGTTGTTGTGTGTCCAAGTGTGTAAGTTTGTGTGTGTGTTGTTAAAAAAAAAACAACCATCACACAACCGCTATACATACACCTACACAGACAAACTTGCCTCATCACGAAAACTTCAATGGTTTTTTATTGGGGGATGATGAGCGTGTTTATAGCATGTTCTCATATACACGTACACACATACATATATATAAGAGGAGTAGCAAATTTTGCATAATAAAACAAAAAGGAAATTATTAATTACATTTTTTATTTGTTTACTAATATATTAGTTATTAGATTTATTAGTTGTATTTTTATTTATTTTAACGTAAAATGTGTATTTAAAGTTTTTTTTTTATATATAAATTTACTGACGGACTGGTTGGTGCTGGTTTTCAGAGACGGCCAAATGCTGTTATAGCCTTACACCGGCTGTTTATAATGTGGTTAGCCCTGATTGCGGCATATGCCAAAATCCATGTTTTCCTTGTGCTTTAACTCAAAATTTTAATTAGTTATTCTACATGCGTTATGATCTATAAATTATATCTAGATGCAAAAGCCACTAATTTTAAGTCTTTACATAAACATCTTTTGTTATCATTATTTAGATGTCTTTAATATAAGATATACAACATTATATATAAAAAAAAATTGTACGTGATAAAAGAATATATACATTAGAATTTGGCCTTTTGTTTTCTTTATTTTTTATTAAAAAGAAAATATTCTACAAGTTATATATAAATCTTGTAGTGTCTCTTCAGTTCGACGTAGTGTAAAATGAATAAAATACTTGTGCGGCTTTAGAATCATATAGCAAAAGAGCAAAAGAGATAAAGAAATTTGAGACATGAAATGTGGAAATTATTCATAGGCTTATAGTACGAAGGGTGGGATTCAGAAGTACCAAAACTCTTTTTATTTTTCGCCCAAGTTATCATTTGTCAAAAGAATATCCTTTACGCATAATTTTTTCCACAAATACACCCTTTATATGCAGTAGTGGACATAATTTTAAAAACTTTTTGTGATATCGAATACGATCAAGTATAAACATGTTTATCATTTTTTGTTTTCATCTAATTTGTTAGTGTATACACGATATATTTGATTAGTGTATTTGATCATAAAAAAGGATTAGTGGTGGTGCTTTTGTTATTGTAATATTTGGACAATATACATAGATGTACATTTTGGATAAGAATCAAATCAGAAAATGGAATCAATAAATGGGTAAACTAAGGTTCTATTCACTTGTGTATTGTTTTGATTCACAATTATTTTACAGGAAGTTTTGACGTAAAAATATTTATGGGGAATACCTGGGATTTAATTAATTTATTTATGTTCATTTGAAATGTGATAGTGTTGAGACAGATTTAAACATATTCCATTTGCAAAGCATCCTTCTATGTTTTCTTTTGTCATAAAATCATATTTTTAATTAACCAGTTATACGTCCAATTCCAAACTGGTTGAAAATTCCACCAGTTTGTGGTTTAATACAATAACTGAGGAAGTTTTAATATGTAGAGTGTCAGAAATTCAAAAATCAAATTTAATATAAACCATTTGTGGCCAAAAGCTTGGCATTTATTTCCTTTTAACAAACAAAAAAAAAACACAATTCAATTCAAACAAAATCAATCAATCCTTATACAATTAGATAATTTAAATAATCATTTATATCATTTTTACGATATTTGTTTGTATATTTGTTTCGATAAGTATTTATGTAAACATTGGAACACACATTCATACATGTATGTAATTATTTAAATTTTAGGGAAACGAGAAGCTTAATAAAAATTTTGACAAAACACAACAATAACAATAACCTGTTGAACATTATTTAATAAATCAATTTTAAATACATGGGGCGCATTTTATAAAATTTTGTACATTAAAAAAAAATCTTGTAATTGAAAATGTCTTTGATATCGATGAGTGGGAATATACATATATAATATAATCCAAAAAATTGATAGTATATTTTGTTTACAACAGTAAAAAAAGATGTTTGATTATTTGTAACTATTTTTATTATGTAATTAAACGAAATGGACATTTTTTCATCCCATGTAAGTTATGTTGGGGTATTGCTGTTGGCCATTTAATAGAGGACATTCTAAAAAACCATAAAAACCACGATAAAAGTTAAGAATAAAAATACGATTGTAGAACAATAACAAGTAGAAAATATGTATTAAAAAAGTTTATGTCACTACTTTGCTATGAAAGAAAAATTAAAGACAATGTACTGTAGAAAATAGATAAAAACTATTCGATAGTGTAATATATTTATTATTATATTCATTTATTATACACACGTGTGTAGGTAAGTGCATTGAATTCAAATACATAATTGTGGAAATGTAGGAAAAAATCATTTACATTTGTTAAATATTTTATATGTACATATTTTATATTTATGTTTTATTATTTAATCTAGGTAAATTGATTGATTGTATAAAGCATTAGAAATATAAAATATATGTATATGATATTGTATAAAGATAAATAAATGTTGCATTAAATAAAAATGCAGTAATTTTCTTTAAACCGAAATATTAAAGTCAAAAACTCATTATGAGATGATTAATATTTTAGAATTTTCACTTTCTTGTATTACGTTTTTAATAAAAAATTCTCTTGACTTCCAAAGAGGATAAATTTGATTTTTCAATGTAATTGAATTTGAAATTATCGATTTCGTTTGTTTTTCAATAAATATTTGAATTTCTTGTATTAGTGGGCACTCAAGAGGTTGGAACTTACTAGCACATAAGGTGAACTGTGTGGTAAATTTATAGAACAATTATAGGTATTATCAATTCATAGTGCAACTCACTCATAATTCAATTGCAACAATTTGTTCTGTTTTTTATTAGCAAAGTTTACCAATACATAGTAATCATTCTGATCCCATGTGTTTAGTACAACTTTAGAAATATTATATTAAACAGCAATATAACGAACAACAATAATTATTATAAATTGTTCCCAATATTATGACTTTGATCGTGTATTCAGAGCATAATTACGAGGGTGTTGAAAAACATATATACATTTAAAAAGCAATGTTAACCCCATTAAACATGGACATTAATAGTGGGCGAATATTGATTGAGTTTTAATTCATTAAATTATTAATTGTTACTACAATAATTTAATTAAAACTATATTTAATTATTGAAAAGTTGGGCTGCAATATTTTCAATTTATATTCAAATCAAATATTTTTCGAAAACTATTCACATTTTTCTTCCTACTTATATTTTCATATTTAGTTTGGATGTAAATTGAAATAAAATAAAATTAAATATCTATGTTTCTATGTGTATTTTATGAAAACAAATTTTTTCTGATTTCATATACAATAATTGTCGCTTTATTTTTCAGGTGGCATGGATGCATTTTGAGCAATCAGCGATTTTAACAGTACACAATCATGTAATTACTAGAAATCCACGTATTAGTGTAACACATGACAAACATAGAACATGGTTCTTGCATATTAGTAATGTTCAAGAAGAGGACAAAGGCCGATATATGTGCCAAATCAATACTGTTACAGCAAAAACCCAATTTGGGTACCTGCATGTCGTTGGTAAGTTCATTTAGTATATGTAATTGGAAGTTGTTTTGAAAGGAAATTAAATTTATAATCAAATACACTCAAACAATAAACGATTTACAAAAACACATTAAAAAAATTTTTTTTCAAACTTCTATTTTTCCCAATGTTTTTTAATTGACCGAGGTTTTATTATTATTAAAACCTGAAAAAAACTATTACCGTACGACAGATACCATACATGTGTATATTCGTTCAAACACCTGTAAGTATGTGTGCTTTAATTAGTAAATAATATTGTTGAAATCGGATTTGTTTAAAATAGTATTGTACAATTTTTCAACACAAAATGGTGAGAAGCAATTTATTTAGTCATCATTATGGTTGATGAATGAAGATGAAAAAAAAGAATCCATTAAAGAATCACTTTCTTTCATTAAAAGAATAGTTGTTATTAAAAATTTTTGAATTTTGATGTGATGTCAGAAAACAAGCTACAATATTAATCATCTCCTTTTAACAAATTTAATTATTGTTTGTAATTTTATTTGTATAATTTCTTTTGTACCAAAAAACGAAAGGCTAGAAGAAGCACAAAAAAGACAAAGTATGTATAGAATTTAAAAATGAATAAAGAACAAGAAAAACAATAATAATAATAAATAAGAAAAGCTAAACTATATGCATAACAAAAAAAGCTAGCTAGGACTGCTAGGAGTCTTGTTATAAAATTGTTGTTTGTTAAATAACATAAAAGACTTAGTAGTAATAAATGTGTTAAAAGCTATAGATTTAGAAGCAATTTTACTAGAATAAATTCTTTCAAATGTTTCAACGTCGTTTTGAAAGAACATAAGACAAGAAAATTACTTTTATTACGACACTTGAGATAAACTTGCAAAATAAAA
>SSSI01009923.1:0-24811 GCA_004796505.1 Oryzaephilus surinamensis
TTATAGTATAATAATATTGCATATGGTGTTTAAAAAACTCCATGGGCTAGGATTTTTAATTTTTTTTAGCAAATCTTAAACCGGATGTAAAATTTTACACTCGCAATATGCCGAATATTGTAAATAATGATCTTGTTATTATGTTTTTCTGACTTCCTATTTTTATAGTAATAATTAAATTTTAGAGCAAAATGTTTTTCTTTCAATTGAAATTCATTTATTCTCTGAGACAAAGACGATAATTTTCAATTTGAATTTTCTATCGATATACAAATACATTACCTATATACTATTTTAAGAAAAATATGAGATGCCCCTAAAAAATCGCATTCAATAAATCGAAATAATGTATTAGAATTGACAAAAGAGCAACAAAAAAAAAAAAAAAAACTTGAGAACTGCAGATTATATGGAAAATGTTTTAAGAGGTGTGTTTTAACTCTTCACTGAAAGAAAAATGATGTAGGAGGGTGTTTTTATTTCAACTATTCAATACATGCAAGCTAGTGCATTTATTATACATACATATATTGAGATAAAAAATTGGCAAGTACATACTTCCGGGGCAGTACTATGGGTATTTCCGCCCTTCACTACTTACAGAAAACCACCCCAATAGTAGGTCATATAGTGTCGTGTAGACAGTGTGGGATAGGTAAATATTAGAACAGAGACAACAAGACAATCTTTCATGAATATAATCTGTTATAATTTTTTTTGTATCATAGCGCCTTATTTTGGTGTGAAAATTTTTTTTATTAAAATTAAAAATTAATGTTTATTAATCATTTTTTAAATATTGATAATTAACTAGTATCACAAAATTATAAACAAGTAGCAGATATTTTCATGTACATAACATATGTATGTGTATGGATGTATCTAGGTACATATTATGCATAGGTATGTAATATAGTAATTTAAAATTTTCAATACACAAAAATGAGGCAAAACACCACTATTTAAGATTAACTAAAAAGAAATTCTCCCACAAATTATTATAATAGGTACTACTATTTAAAAATATCTAAAAATAGTTCGTATAATGTGGTGTTTTTTGTATAATACATGTGTAAATATCTATATGTGTATAGTTAGACATACACTCGTACACACATATCTATACATTAACCCTTCGTATACAAATTTTTAAATCCCTTAAAAAGTTTTTTGATCGTTACTAGCATTAATAATAATATAAAATAACCTTGGTTACACATCTTAAATGCAGCCGGCCGGCTGCAAGAACTAGTCTTATCACAGCTGCCACTCTCTGCAAAAAACTTCCCCTCGAAGCTTCGAACTACCACTAGTCTATAACTTCTACTATATCTAAAAACTACCACACAAACACACTATATACTTTCATGCTACTTGCTAATGCCGAAAAAAGGGCTAATTTTAAATACGAACCTGTTTTGCACAATTCCTGAATTCTGTTTAAACTGAGGATTAAACTGAAAAAATGAAAAACACCCTGTATGTAAATTATGACACACACACATACCCAACACAATTTTTTTGAAAAATTTCCAACATTAATCATCACTTTATTAAATACAAAATCTTAGTTACAATTCCATTAGTATTATAAAAACTTTCGTTAAATGAACAGTGAATGTATGTGTGCGTGTGCAGATTTTGCAAATATTATAATACATATAAATTATATTCAATTAATTAAGGTAATTACAATAATTTTTAAATCGCTTTACGAATTTTATTTCCAATAAATTTTTAAAACTTTTTAAGCAATAATTTCAAATACGTTTTCATTCAAGAAATGTATAAATTATTTACGTATCGTTGAAAAGGAAATACGTATGTATTAAAAGTTTTTAGTATAAATTGATCCCAAAAATAGAATTATTATTATTATTATTTTTGTTATGGAATTATTATTGTTCTTGTGTAACAAGATAATCTACCATAAATAAATTACTGCACGTGCAGTTTTTTTTTGCGTTAATAAAACACAGTTCATATAAACATTATTTTAATTACATATTTTAATGTAAAATTTTTATAGCCAAATTTATTCTTTATTTTATAAACAATAACAACACCTGAACAGTATTATATTTGTCGTATTGTATGCTTGAGTTTATTTTAATAAGAAAGCGTTCACACTTCACATACACAATAAAAAATAAATACATATAGAGATTATTGTTTATTGGTGAGGCGACATTATTGTCTTAGTAAAATCTATATTTTTTTATACGCGTAAAACTATAATTATGTACTCGTACATTTATGTGTGTACCTATTACAAGATTTCTCGTTGTGTGTTCTTTTTAATGTTTTCCACATAATATTAAGCAAAATGCACATTCATTGAAACGATTACAAAAACGTATCAACAGTTTTACAACATATCCCATAATAAAAATATTAATTTTCTTTTATTGTGTCTGATGATGGAAATCAAGCTTTTGTTTAAGAGTACACTTAAATTAAATTGCATTATTCTTTTTCTAAAAACTGTAGCCATAACAGACTAAATAAAAAAATTCGTTTCAATCATGCACTAAACATAAAACAATAGATTGACAATTGTTCAATTGTGTCAGAATTTTTTTAGGCGGGCATTTTATTAAAAACGTGCAAACGTATTAGGTACCTTTTTATGTGTGGTGGTGTATGGGGTGTATGTATGCATGTGTGTTATTTAGTGACGTATGATGTGTATGCTGTATAATATATATATATATGCACATAAAATAAAAGTAGTGAGGAGTAACCCTGTTAGCAGCTGGCTTCTGCCGAGTGCGTCCCTCATATTAAAGCCGGCACACCGGGTGGTTGTCCATTCGAGGGTAGCAAGCGCGCCAGTGCAGTTCTATATAATATATACTATACATACATACATACATTTGCACTGCATTAAACTTTCTGTAGAGGGACATAGAAGTTATAATATAATAGTACATATATATACGTAGTTTGTTGGTTTGTGAACCGAACGCTTTTCAATTTTCTGGCGGAAACATATAGAGTACCCCTAGAGCGTGGTCTCCCCACTACAAAAAACTACAACGCTAGAGAGACTGAAGCTAAAGCTCGTTTAGCTCGTTCAGTTTTCACAGTTTGCATTTAGCGTCCATTGCGAAGGCATGTGTTTTTATAATACGTATTAATATTTAAACGTGTGATGTGTAGTGAATGTACGTTATGGGGTGCTTCATTAAATATACAATATAATACTGTTTTTATAATAATACATTAAGATATTTTAATTAATATTTTATATTATTTATCATCACACAATTTATATGTGCTGTGTTACTGTGATCGCATTTAGTGATCTAGCAACTATAGTTGCTAGTTTTGTGACTTTAATGTGTTTAAAATATATTATTTTCCTATGGCGTAGTGTTGCAGATCGCCTTTGAGGTAACAGCACTTAGGAAGTTGCTGACATCCTCTTTTGATACCTAAAATTTTCAACAACAAAATTTATACATCATGTGTTGGATAAAAATTATTCTAGTCGGGCTCGTTCTGGCCCTTCATCAGGTGAGTTGAAAAAAAAAAAAATTTACTTACAATCTTTTATTTCAAATTTATGCGCATTTGAAATATTGATAAAAATGATTCTTTAGACAGTATTTTAAAAAGCGCACCGCCTCCGATAGTGTTCTTGTGTTCGCTCTTTTATCAAATACCGACTACTTCTTTTTTTTTCGAAATACATACATAAGTTGCAATTCGGGCTAATAATATAAAAGATGTGGCCCTGACTTTTATAATGCCCGTTTCGTTTATTAAAGACCGCACTTTTCTGGTTGTTTCATTTTTGAAATTACAAAAAATCATTTTTTCGTAGGCCAATTGTTCCGGTATATTTGAATTACGTTTGATATCATTCGACAATGAAGCCGGCAAAGACGATATGGGTAAATGCTGTACCGGCAAATTAACGCCAAATTTAGAATGTGACGGTGTATGTCGGCCAAGATTTCGTGTTTGTTTAAAAGAATACCAAGTGAAGATTGATCCAAATTCACCATGTACTTTTGGTGATGTTATTACTTCCGAATTAGGACCAAATCCAGATACAGATACACCACAAAACGGATTCGTTCATTCAATAACTGTACCATTTCCATTTACTTGGCCGGTGAGTTGAAGTGTTTAGTTTTTCTTTTTTTTTTAAAAAAGTACTTTTATTTGCATATTATTTAATATTTTTATATAATATAGATTTTTTACGACTAAAGGGACCTTTTAATATTATTGTTACTTTGGTAACGATACATTTTTTGTTATAGCAATTTCATTGCAACTTGTTTTCTCGTTTAAATGTATTTTGATAATTATAATTATAATTAACTGTTGTTAAAACATTTTATTAATAAATAACAAAATAATAAAAAATATCGTCTGGTCTACTACAGGTCTACCACCTGCCCGGTAAATATACGGGTATTAAAAAAAAATTGGTAATATGTAATGAAATAAAGTAAATAGTAAGTAAACATAATTCGTGTGTGTTTTCATTTTATCTTATTTACATTATGGACTGTTTTTTTATTCGATTCATTATTAAGTATATTATATTAATTTTCTATATATAATGTGTGTAGTGTAGAGGCTTTTTTTCTGTACTGTTCATAAATATACATATGTACATATATGTATGTAACTAAGAGAATGAAATGAATTTGTAAATAAATCTGTGCTAAATAGCTATTTTTGAATGATGTGTATGATACAAACGATATAACTTCAAGACTAAGATAATATTCTGTATAAATTGGTAGAGTTTTGGTATTATAAGAGAGTGCTGTTGCCACAGACTGTACTATTTCCGCTGAACGATTTTGAAGCATCTTATACACACTGTCTCGAAGCAGGTATCTTGCCGTGGGAAACACACTGCACAAATTCAAAATTAATTATAATAGATTTATTTATTGATCAAACTTAATAGTATATTACAAGTTTAATAAGAAAATTTTTATTATCATCCACAAAATTGCGTATTGGATGTTTTCGAAGTACAAATTTTAAAATTATATGAATTTTAAAAAATACTTATATGTTTACTTTACTAATAAATGAATGTAACACAATAAAATTCGAAAGCGTAACTTTACGGTTTATAATTTTTTTCGTATACCAACTACATATCTGTTTTAATGTTATATTCATACATATTATTATGAGTTAGTATTTAAAGAAAATATTTCTTTATTTTCAAATACATAAAATACCATTGTAATGCTGTAACAAAATTTTTTCTTATTGCATATAGGATCATTGCAACAAATTTTAAACAATTTTCTAACCCACTAGGCTTTGTTTTGTTTTTAACATAACTTAGGTACTACATAACATAACAATATTATAGACATATTCATTATTATTTATGTTGAGTAAATTAATGTATATTAAAAATATAAATATATATAAAGTAATGTAATATTAAAGTATATATACATATATACGTATATGTATATTCCCACAATTTTGTGTATAATAAGCACAAACGTCAAAAGGTTCTTATATACAAACACTTAACCGGTTTTATATTGTTTACTATAGCTTGTTAATACCTCCGTTCTTGCGCAGACCTTCATCTTTTATGGCCTTTCTCTGTCTATTAGATACCGACTGGATGATGAACATTACTTACATACTTTTTTAATAAAAAATAAACTTAAATAAAACTACTACCATTCCGATTTTATTAATAATTATATTTTAGAAAATAGAATCATACACTTTGTTTGTTTATTTCCCATAATTTCTTGTATATAATCAACAATCAACACTAACAACAACAAAGACTCAATTCGTTTTTCTTAATTAGTTTTTTTTTGAATAATTAAAAAGAAAAAGAAATTATAAATATATTTTAGTTAATGGCAAGTAAATATTTAAAACGAGAAAACGAAAAAAATCTAATGTTTTTAATATAAAAAGAGATAGAATAATATGTAAATAAAATGATCACATTATTGCATGTATTAAACTCATCTTCTCCATTTGAGTGAAAGTCGTTTTCTCTTGAAATAATAAAAATTAAAGAATTTCTTATTTTCATTTATGTTACAGGGTACATTCTCGTTAATTGTTGAAGCTTGGCATGGCAATCAAACGTCACATCAAAAAGGTAGGAAATCTTCAATATGTATACTTATATATATTAAATTAAAAACTTTATATACTATATAGTACATAAATATTGTATGTTTATAAACTTGAGTTATAAATTTTTATTGGGTATACACTCGAGTTGTAAAAACACAGTTTATTAGATTAAGATTTGTTTAAGTGGATTTTATATACCAGAAGTCAGAAAGATAGTTGATTTCTCATCTTAGTATCATCGTCATCCCTCAACTTGAGGTGTATATCAGTCTTAAGTTTGAAAATTAAATAAATATCGTTACACGGGTATAGCACACGGGTTATATGGTAGTAAATGCCACATGTATAACAGCTGTCAACTCTTAGCACGCCAACAAATACAGCCCTCTTCCTGATAATCTAAAAGGTTCTTCCGCTTTACTGCTTTACTTACACTTGAACAAGATATTCCACTACATATTTTTTTAATGTCTATTCTATACCATATACTATTTAAAACAGACCAACTTACAGAATACGTTCTTTTTGTTTTGTTTTGTTTTTATTTTTATTATAAACCACAATTTTTTATACTAAATTGATTTACAACCACAATATTGTTATTTTTTGCATAATTTTCTCAGAATAATATAATATAGACATATTAAATTAAAGGCATATTTGCATAAGTTCAATTTTTGCTTTTATAAGTAAATAATTTTATTCGAAATATTTTTGTTAAATTTAATGATATAGCTGTACTTGTCCAGGTGCTATAAATGTATAATAAATAAAGTAACCGTTCAACTATTACCCCGCTCGTTTCCCCCCTATTCACTTATGTAGGTATATTTCTCCCTATATAATACATCAATAGGTGCACTTTATGCACATAATACTATGTATGAAGCTTTGTAGTTAACTTAAATGATAAATAGATTTAAAGGAACAGTTTTTTTTTCAGTAATGTCTTTTGCTATTTAGTTATTGACTGATAGAGCAACCCCGGTTTCGTTAGAGATTTTTTTGACTTATATTTTATATAGTAAATTTGTTCCCCTTAATCCTTAATCTTATATACCTATAATATGTTTAGTTGAAGAAAATGTTATGAACATGTTCTGTGTTGAATTTTCTGTCTAAAATAAATAACATCAGAGACAGGTTATTCGTTTCTTTTTTCATCTTGGTTTAATTAACGGGCATCCGTTAATGTGAAGATGGCTTATTATTACGAACCACACAAACAACAACACACACACCAGTATTGCTCACAACTGTAAGAATAAGAGATAGAAATGATGTTGAACAGAGCCACATAGAAAATATATAATAACTATAAAACTACTTCAAAATATGTACACTACATATATAAATATAATTCATCTTTAGAGGCAATTATATTTACGGTAATATATTTAATTGCTTAAAATATATAATTTTTGGTATATGTTGTTTGTTCCTTTCTTATATAATTAAAAAAATGGTTTCCTTTTCTTTCTTAACGTAATTCTGTATGTGTAGGTACATGCATTTACACATTTATGTACATACATTATGTGCAAGTAAAAGAATTCCATGAACTTGATATAAAGAATTTTAGTTTGTTAATACGTAATATAACATCATATAAAGTATTGTAATAAATTTCTTTTAATAATTATTATAAATGATATGTATATTAAAACAAGTATAATATATTTTTCCGGACAATACAATATAATATGTATGTTATATCTAGTTTCTAGCTATATCCTTTATATTGCCAGTAAAGCTTAATATAAACGTGTGAACAAGCTTAATTAATTAGATCTTCGTATATACATCTTTTTTATATATGTATTTTGAATTTTTAATGATGCTACTTCTGTATATATGCTTTATTTGTAACAGATTTTTATATAACAGGTCTATAAACTCTGAATATTATTTTTTCTTCTTTATTTACCTACACATTTTTATTTTCATTTAGTATAAAAACAAAATTAATAAATGCACAATATTTATATTGTTATATAAGAATTATATATATTTGGAAGATTGTTGATCATTCCACCGGATGTCCTGTCTCTTTTATTTCGCCCCCATTCACCCAACTTGTGGAATATTATCTTCAACTTCCGTTTTGTCTTATACCCTTTTTATGCAACATTTTCTCTTTATTAACACCTGAAGATATAAATAATATTGTCTTCTTTATATATGTCTTTTTAAAAACATAATCATATTTATAGGAGTATATGTATGTATAATACCTATCTCTAATGTAAAAAGTATGAAAATTTCAACTAATGTACAAAAACAACAAATTGTAGCTATGTATATGAATATACATATACGATATATAATTTTGATGCTATAAGTAAATATAAAGTGTTGGTGTGTTGTCTTTATCATTTCTTCAGAGCAGCAGCTTCACACCGGATACAGCTGCGTAATGTGCAGGATGCTTAGTGCACCATGCAGGTGCATTTAGTTCTCAGACTTGTCTACTGTTCTGACCCGTTCAAATATACTTTCCAATTTCGTCAGCTACCTGTACCTTTTTTAAACCCATCTTATATCTACCTACATAATGTACTCGTATATGTATGTGCATATAGCCATATGAAGCGCAAAAAAAAATAAAAATAAAAACACTGTTTCTTCCATCTCCTAAAGAAACCAGCACCAGCAACTTATTTTATCCGGAAACTCACTTATTATTTACTTTCCCACAACAAAATGATGAATATATATGTATATACATATATACATATTAATATTAATATTAATATTAATAAAAATATAACAGGAATTATTATAATGTATTTCCTGAAAATGTTTATAAATATTCAAATTGTTATGTAATTAATAATGTTTAATTAATATTTTTTTTAATATTTAATATGTGATTTACAGTGTTGGTAAGTCGTTTAACACGACAACGTTGGTTGGAAGTAGGCGATAAATGGACCGAAGATTTACACGAATCAAAATATTCAACATTAAAGTTTGAATATCGCGTCACGTGCACCCCAAATTACTATGGAAAAGGGTGTGAGAACCTTTGTAGGCCAAGAGATGACAATTTTGGTCATTTCAGTTGTTCACCCACTGGTGAACGTGTTTGTCTTGCTGGATGGACGGGAAATTACTGTACAAAAGGTATATACACACACACATAGATAGTTTACTTATTTATTTGATGAACTGAATAATATGTTTAAAAAATAAAATAAAAAAAATATGATGATGAATTTTAAAAAGATAAAAACAAAACTTTGACCGCGGCAACAGAGGTAATACGTGAGTATTAAGCTGCCAGCCGGCAGTCTTCCCACGATCGTAGCATGCCTGTCTATATACAAGGTGCATTTCAATAACATATTTAAAAACAACGTAATCATTTCAACTTAATTCCAATATATCAATAATAATAATAATAAGAAAATATTAACCAGTATATACATTATATTTATAATACGTATATGTACTTTGCTGATATAATTTAGGCGAGAATTTAGTTTAATTTAAATCTATAATATTATTTTATAGGATGAATATTCTCTTTTTTATTATAACAGTAAAATTGATGTTATATTATTTAAAATGGTAATAATAATATTGTTTTATTTCTTTTTGTTTACAGCTACTTGTTTACCAGGCTGTGATGAACAACATGGACATTGTACAAAGCCTAACGAATGCAAGTAAGTTAAGAAACTATTTCATTTAATGTAAAAATATAATTGGAAATACTTTTGCTGTTGTTTATAATTAAAAGCCGAGCGTGTGATGATCTATCATTAAAATCTCCATGTAGTATAATATTGATCACGAAAGTATTTTCTTTCTCTCTCTTTATTTATTCATAAGTATATCTAGTAATATTTTTTCTTTAATGTTTTTAATTTTAATGTTCACCAATGTTTTTCTTAAAATGGATATCTACCGAACATAATTTTATAGTTTTGTTGTCCAATTCATTAAAAATATATATTAAGACCCTATAATTTACAAGAAGTTTGTTCAAATTTAAGTAATTATTAGTAATGTTAGACCAAGATAGATACACAAATACATATATGTATTTATATATATATACCTATATACAATTTGTACGTGAGTGAGGGGTGGTATGTATGGCGTTTTAATCTTCTGAAGATGCTATACTAGTATATTGTCCCCCACCTCACTCCACTTCACCCCCCATTTGCGGGCGACCATCACATTATTAAATGTGCTTCGGTTTCTTGCGGAAGAAGCTGGATCTCTTGAAGAGTAGAGTATGCGGATTGGGACGGCGACCCACAGGTAACCTTTTCCTTGACCCGCATACTTGCCAACGGGCAGCGTGGGAAACAGCTCTGTGGGCGTGTTGCATCGCGGCGTACACCTCCTTCCTCTCTCTTCTTCACGTCACTATTTCTTGTTGCCCCTCGCTTCTTTTACGTCCCCGATTTTCTCTCGTATATAAAATATACCATCGCAACTTGCAACTCAATGAGCTCCAAATATATAACATGACAACATGAAACTTCTTTTTCAAACACATGATTTGAATAATAATATCTCTGTCTTTCTCTTGTCTTCTTTTTGGTATTTTCTTAATGACATTTTCTCTTTTAGTACTTAAAGTACTGAGTTGTGTGTGAAATTCAAATTTTTGATCAACTCAATTTTATTCTAGATGCCACCCAGGTTGGGAAGGAAAATTCTGCAATAAATGTCAACGTTATCCTGGCTGTATGCATGGTACATGTATTAAACCATGGGACTGTTTGTGCGAAGAAGGTTGGGGCGGTTTATTTTGCAATCAGGATTTAAATTTTTGCACAAATCATAAACCATGCCGTAATGGTGGCACTTGTTTTAATACAGGTCAAGGCAGTTACACCTGCAGTTGTCCACCAGGATTTAATGGTACTGATTGTGAAATACCATTAGTGGATTGTTCACGCACACCATGTTTGAATGGTGGCACATGTAATCGCAATGGAACATACAATATATGCTTATGTTCATTTGGCTTCAGCGGATCGAGATGTGAAACATCAGCAAAAACTTGCAACGAATATAGATGCCAAAATGGTGGTACTTGTTTGAATACTGATAATGGATATCAATGTCAATGTAGACCAGGCTATAGTGGTAGTGATTGTGAAGAACACATAAATGCGTGTTTGCCAAATCCCTGTAAAAATGATGGAACCTGCATCGAAAATGGAAATAGTTATAATTGTAAATGTCCATTAGGTTTCACTGGTAAAAAATGTGAGATAAATATAGATGATTGTAAAGACAATCCATGTAGAAATGGTGGTACTTGTATTGACCAAATTAACGAGTTCCGTTGTCAGTGTGTTCCGGGTTTTGTGGGACCATTGTGCCAAAATCGTGTCGATTATTGTATAACGAAACCTTGTGCCAATGGTGGAACTTGTATGCAATTATTAAATGATTATAAGTGTAAATGTGCTCCTGGTTTTACAGGAAGAGATTGTAGTTATGAAATTGATAAATGCCATCAGAATCCTTGCCAAAACGGTGGTACATGTATACATCGTATAAATGGCTACGAATGTAAATGTTCAATTGGATATATTGGACCAGAATGTGAACAAGTGTCAGCTAGTGCTGCACCAAGTGCACGAATATCTTACGAAAATAGTTTAACAACACAACAAGTTGTCGTTATAGCAACAATATCAACGTTAATACCATTAATTGTGATTGTTGCCGTTGTGGTTATTGTATGTTTAAAACAACGTAGAGATCGAGAAAAAGCTCGTGCCGATGAAGAAGCACGTTTACAAAATGAACAAAATACAGCGAATAGTAGTTTTGCTAAACGTGGTGCTGCAATATCAGCTGAAGCACATATGATTAAAAATTCATGGGGAAAGTGTACAAATAATGTTATATCCAATTCGAATTTATCATCACCAGAGGATTGCAACATATCTAATATAAGCGTTAATGATTGTGACGTTTTTCCAAAACCTTTACATCAAGTTATTGATGGTAGACCGGTATATAGTTTGCAAAGGACACGTTCTCAAAAGCAGCTCAATACAGAACCGGGTACACGTGCATCGTCGGCCTTAGTTGCCTCTAAATTGCACGAAACTGACTATGAACATTTAAAACGTTTATCTGTGATGTCTAATGCATCGGCTGTTTTTGGCTCTAGGTAAGTTATAAACACTTAAATTATCTACCGAAATTTATTTTTTACTAACAAAACAATTTTCTTATTGTTCTAGTGATCCATCCCTCTTGAAAAGGCCATTAGACAAGGAGTCAAATGGCGTTTATGTGATAGAAGAACACTTCCATGCTCCGGATGCGATCTCATCTGGTTTATATGCTACGGAAGTGTAAGTAGATTATACAATAAATAAATATATATGTTTCGTTACGTGTGACTGAAAAATAGTTTGAATGTATTTCTGTGTGACGTCGACATTATTGTCCATCTAAAGGAAATGCTGTACAGTTATTTATTATTCTCCTTTAGTAAATATGTCGCATTGAAAGAGAATTAATGTCTGTATGTAATATAATTAGATTTAATATAAAATTGAAACAAAAAACAAATTGTGGTATTAATGATACAACACTTTTATTATAATTTTTTTTTTTGAATAACAATAACACTCTGTGTCCAAGATGATAACATCGTATTACACACCCTAATTGCGACACTATTTTTGCTCCTAAGACAACGTAACGTAATTATTGACTATACTATATCTCATTTACCCGTTCAATAGCACAAATTATATATATTTTCCTTTTGTTAATATTGTACATACAATAGTTGTGTATATATAGAGAAGAGTAATTTTTTTAAAATTAGTTTTATATGTGCATTTGTCATTATAATTTTTGGCTATTGATTGGATACGAGCAAGTAAGAGTCTGAAACCAAAGATTTTCACGTGGTCTTAATAGCATTTAATTAGTCTCTTGAATAGGGTGTAAATTAAACGATATTTTGTCATGTAGTTTATATTGTGATTCTAAAGTTAACTAAGTCAACAAAATGTACTTAACTTGGACTTTCCTGAAATATTAATTATTAAGTGTTAGACTTTTTAATTTAATTTTTATTTGGCATTTTCATATTTATGTTTATCTTTTGTCTAGTATTCTGTATTTTTTGCATGTATAACGTATGTATGTAGTTTTTTTTCAACAAGAAGTCTTCACGTTTCTAGAACATCACTTTTAGTTTATATATTTTTTTCAAAGGATTAATGGCCAGTGAAAAATTGTGAAGAAATTTTGTTGAATAATAAATCTCGTACTTAAATTTATATTTTTCCAATAGCTGTTTATTTTTTACTTTAATACAATACATAGTATAGTCCATTTTTTATTTGAAAGAAAAGAATTGATTATTTTTTTGAACAAAGAATTAATGTTCCTTTAATTGTAAACTAAGTCATTATTAATATAATAGAAAGACAACCCTTATCAGTCCCTCATCAGTCTTAATAAAAATTTTCGTTTATTTGTCTTTCTATCATATTGAATTTAATACTTGTTGTATTACTTAACCACTTGGACAAGTTAAAGACTTAAATATTGATAAATAAAGACGTTTTTTTGTGTAATATAGTATTGTATATTTATAGTTTTTAAACTAAATGTCAATATACAAATTGTTCATGTTTCTTAATAAATACTAGCGGCTGTATTGTTCCTGATGTGAATATTATGTTATTAAAAAGTTATCTCAATAAAAATTTTTTGTTCTAAATTAACCGAATTTCATTTACAACTTTTACAACAATTTTTTTGTTTGAAATTTCTGTGAGGGTAGTAGGTAAAATTTGTTAAATAACAAAAAATAATACAAAGACTCTTTTGAAATATGTATTTTGCTGGAAAAGTTTTTCAAAACCAGGTAGCAAAAAGTATACTCGTACCTATTGTAACTACATATGTACTACATACAACTAGTTTCCTAAAGTAAGCACGTTTGGATTCCATTATTTCAAACGAATTGGTGGAAAAACCTTACAAATGAAAAACATTTCTTGTGTAACAAAACACAAGGTCGTGCACAAGAATTAGGTAGAAGTAGATACTGGTAGTATAAAAATTTATACAATATCCAATATACATGTATCCATTAAATTCAATTATAATATGAATTATAAATTCTTTTACACTTATACTACCGGTCTATCATCTCTAGTGAATTAATATAATAAAATGCAAAAACGGTTCTTTATGATTGTGTCAGGTGAATGTCAGACGAAGATGAGGTCGTGAACTGACAACCTTCGACCTCCTATTTTAACCCACAAAATATTTGCAATCACAGGAATTAGAAAACATACCTTTTTTCACTAATTACTCAGTTATAATTCAATAGGTAAACAATTTATAATTAATTTTTTTATAATCAGATGATAGTGGAAATATAAAAGATTTAAAGTGTGAAAATTTAAAATATGTTCAATTAATTTAATACAGTATCTAGAACAATAATTTGTTGGAATAAATAACAAATTAGGATATCTCAATAATTTAAATAGAAAATTTTGTTAAACATTTCTAGTAGTTCTAGTACTAATTAAAATAGGTGGGTATTCATATGTATATACGAGTATGTTATATGTACCTATAATTTTTCTACTAAATAGTATATGAGGTATGTCTGGTGTTTAGAATATAAAAAAAGACGATATTCGTGAAATATAATGAAATATATACTTAGTTATAAATATCTTAAGTACCCTTTTAAAATTTGAATACTTAAATAACTTTCAAGAGTCCTGCTTTTACCGAAGCACTTTCAGAAAAATATAATAATTTGTGGAGATTATCAATGACAAACTTTTTCACTTTTTATATGTTTGTACAGTGGTGTCCAGGGAAATGAGACACCAAGTTAAATTTTGAAATCAGTCGCACTCGTAAGTCGAGTCGCACCCTACTTCTCAATATTAAATAAGAAATATTTTCTAGATTTATATCAAAATGTCTCATATTCTTGAACAGCACTTTTGTCATTTAAATAAATTTATAATTAATATTTATACAAGAAGAGAAATTTTCAGTAGGGGTAGTTTTGTTATTTCAATTTAATTACAAATTTACTTTTGTCGTTTACATTATTATTCTTGTAAGAATGTGTGATTTAAATGAATTAATTCAAAAAATTCTATTGGCAAACATTTTAGTTATAGATATTTTATATTTATAATAAATATAGAAATTGTAGTACATAATTTTTAAAATTAATGATTATTTTATACTTTTAAATAACTTTGGAAATATATTTGTAAAAACAGAAAAATATTTAAGAGAAAAATTATAAATTTCAAAAATACTATTATGTCCGGATCGGCGCCTCATATGCGACTGCTGCCCAGCGTAAAACGCTTATATTAAAAGTCAGAAAAAAACGAAGAGGTGGGTTGACGACAAGAGGTTTTAGGGGAAGGAAGTTGTATTTTAACAAAACTTTTACAAGAAAATTACTTTTACAGAAAAAAAAGGTTTTACATAAAAAAATTCAACTTTTCTAAAAGATATGTTTTTTCTTTATAGTTTCATTTTTTTACAAATAGTTTTATATTTCAAAAAGTTTGAATATTGTCTCTTTTGGCGCGCTATACTTTTCTACAACAAGCATTAGGTATCCCACAATTTAGAAATGTTTTTGTGTTTTAAAAAATGACAAAATCGAACGAAATGGTATCAATATCAAAATGATAAATTCGTATAGTTTAAAACCGATATAATTCCTAATAGAAGGGTTTACACCCCCGTTCCCTACACCTTAATGCAAGTAGCAAGTAGTAAGTAATAGTCTATCTCACGATAAAATAAAATTATGGCCTTTACTGGTTAACTCCAATAATCCTAATAATATTACAATAGTCTATTAATAGACCATTTAATGAGGTTTGAGGTAGCCGTATTGTTGTCCATTATTTTTATATCTAATGCCAATAGTTGTATGTACAGTTGCGGGCTTCTCAATCCGCCAGTCATTTAAAATGTGTATTCAAATATCGACTTTATTGAATTTTTTGTATAGCAATTTATAGTACCCTTTAAGTCCCTACTTCTCAATATTCAATAAGGACCACGTCCTTTCTAGATTTATACCTGACTGGCGGATTGACCGACCCACAACTGTACATTACAGTGTATTTTAGTAGTATGTACATATTTACTATTTGTGGCATAGTAGGTTTATTGCAGGGAGCTGGAAAACAGGCTCCTAACAGTCAAAGTTGTATTTTGTATTTTATCGTACGATAGACTATATGTACAGTGGTGTTCACTCAAAAGATCCACTCAGGTATACATTTAGAAAAGACATAGTCCTTATTGAATATTGAGAAAGAGGTATTCTTAAATGTATTATCATAAACGCAATAAGGGTGAAGTTTGCCAACACATGGACTTTGCATGGATTTTTCGAGTGAACACAACTGTACATAATTCTTTACAAATTGTAAACTTCATTTTGGTAACTCCTTGAACATACTAATCCTATTTTTCACTGAATCTAATCCATTAATTCTATCTTTTTTTATTTTCTATTCATAATTGTGATATTTATAATCAGAAAGGCAAGTAATACAGCAGACAACTCATAGGTAAATTTTGTGAGTTTGTAATGGGTTTCATCCTCCTTCTAGTTGATAATTTTTTTAAATTTTTTGATTTTTAATTACAAACAGAATTTGGATAGAATTGTGATTAATAAAAATAAGCATTTATATGCTTAATGCTTATTTTGTAATTTGTAATTTTAAAAACGTTTTTAAAAAAATTGTTCAAAAATAGAGAATATTAATATAGCTTTTAATATTATATGTATAGATTAAAAGAAAAATAACTGTAAAAAGGAAACTATGTAATGAATTACAAATAAATATTCATAATGGTAATGGTATAATTACGAGTACCTATAATAAAAATTAAAAATACAATTACATACGTATATATATGCTTTATTTATGGCACGCCGTTTTACTATATTTAATACATTTCATTGAAAAATGTAAACAAATTATTGTATAAGAAAAAAATCAACATTCAAAAAATGTATATCATGAATATTAAACAAATTTATCTTAACAATAATAATAATTCGTCAAATTAAAATGATACAATATTAAAATTATTGATAATACTTTTAGTTGCAAGTTGCAAGATATTTTATGGTGACAGAACAGAGTAAAAAACCAAGAAATAATGTTAGAATAAAAACAAAATTCATATTCCATTATTATAGGTACAAATTATATTTTAAAATTTAAATTAATGTTCAAAATGAGAAGAGAATGGAATCGATTACATATTTTATTCTTATGTATCAGAACAAAACTTCAACAGAATATTATTACAATAAAAAACAATTTATTTTATTTTATTGCTGCTGATTTTTATACAATTTTTTTCTTAAATAAGTAAAATTAGTTCAATTACTATTATGTAGATAATTTTATTCAAAGGAATGTTTATTAATACTTCAATGTTAAAATGTTACATATTAAAAATGATTCTGAAATTAAAAATATAATAAAAATTCAGAATTAATATTATGCTCGTTCGTTGTAGTTACACCTATTACACTAGTGTAAGCCCCGCATAGTTCAGAGCAGGCGTAAGCCACACTATTGCAACCGGTGTAACTACAACGAACGATCATAATATTAATATTAATTAAATTTAAAAGTAAATCTTATTTATTTGTATAGTTACAATTATTTTAATTATACAAAATTTTATAGAACTGTAATGTTTGATTTTTAAATTAGCTCCGTTTATAACCAAAATTTACTTCACATATGGATTATTATATAATAAAAAATCTACAACATAAAAAATCTTGAGCCATCACTCATTTTTATTCAAACGTATTACAATTCTAGAAATTAAAATTCGTTTTGACTATAATAAATTAATTTTCAATACGAATATAATTTAAAAATTTTAAAATACCAACAATAATATTTACCATAATAGTAAATAGAGAAAAGCCCTATGTTCTTCGTACAAAAGACTACATTTTATGTTAAACTATATTTTTAATTATTTTATTTTTTTTATAATAATAAAAATATATGAATGTCAATTTCATTTTTATTCGGTGATTTTGTTTTAAGTTAAACTATTAATATTTTGACGATTAAGTCAAGTAAATAAATTTACAGTTTCTTTTAATACATACCCGCTTATTTTTTTGTGCTAGTAAAAGTTTTGATTATTAATTTCATTAAGAAGATGTACTAAGTATTAAAAACGTCGATTTGGTAAACTGTTGATTTATATGAAAAAATCTATATTCACCTTAAGAGAAAGGTATTTGAAGTGTCTTGGGATTGGTTTTGGTTACATTAAAGAAAAACTTGTTTCATAATGAATAAGTTACTCCTTCAACAATCCAATCAAATATCAATAAAAAAATATTTTAATTGAATGTAAAAGAAGGAAGATTTGTTTTTTTATTAAACAAATTTAAATAGTTCAGGGGAAAGTTGTGTAGATTTAAAAAAATGTTTTTATTAGTATATTCGTTATTATTCAAATAATTGTTATAGGTTGTGCAATTTTAGAACATTTTTCCTAATATGACATACCAATGTGAAGATGCTTCTTTTACGTGAAAGTAGTGTTTCTAGTTGGATGTAGGCAAGTGACTGGATGATAGTTTATATTTTAAACTATTATTGAAAACGGTACTTACGTTATTGATAAATGGATGTATTTATACATACATACATACATACATATGTGGGTATATACTTACATTATGTATATTATTTAGTGAAAAAATTACCCATTAATGCCAATACTGTTGCAAATACATTTATTTAATGAACATATAAAATAATTGTATATATGTGCATGTTATATACATAAACAGGGTGAAATAAGTCTAGAAAATTGCTTATAACTTTTAAACGGTAGTCTAAATAAAAAAATAAAAACCGTAAAAAGTTATTATTAAAGTTACGTTGCTATGGCTATCAACTTTTTTTTAGTAGAATTACATATATACATATATTTTATTTTTGTTTTGAAATCACTATATTGTAGTCTTTATACAACTACATAGCTAAAAAAATCTTATAATTACGTAATTTTTAAAATATTCAATATAACCCTCTAAACGGTTAGTCCAAATAAAAAGTGGAAAATAAAACGTTATTCAGTAAATACATGATTTTCCTCGTGTTTTTTTATAAAATGACAGATTTAAATTTTTGACATATCTTATTGCGACGCCGCGATGCTGATTAATTTTTTTTGAACGTTAACATATATTTTTTATTCTATTTTTAATTTTTTATATATGTATAAGTACCTATTGTTTTAAATATGTATACCTATGGATATATACATATAACGATGTCTTTTATGTTCCAAAGAATAACTTTTCAAGAACTAGTAAATTCATTGAATTAAAGAACAATAAATTAAACCAGAAAATAAATCAAACTTTAAAAGTAGGTAAGTATAGACTATAGGTATGGATTAATATACTGTCAACGTGTCAACATTTGTGTATTGTAAAACAATTAAATGAATCAATAATCAATATAATTATAAAATTAAATAAAACATATTAACTATTTCAAATATTCATCTTCAACTACTTTCTAATAGCTGATGGCTGATGTACCGGATTTGAATACATATATACATATACCTATGTATGTTTTTACGTAATGTAGTACTAAAGATAATTTTATATTTGTAAAAGACACACGACCACATAATAATACAGAATATACAGATGGGTACTTGGGTAGGGAAACTGGAAGTTGCCCGTAGTACATATGTACAAAATGTTACGTTTTGCGCATTTTTTAATTTAGCAAAGTGATATAGGTATTCGTAAATCCGGTTGACTTAGATTTTATCTTATGTGGAATTAATTTTAATAAAACAACAAATAATATTTGTAGTAGAATTACAAAATGGTTCACTCTTAATTCGTCCTTTCGGATTTCGCCCGGGAAGCTTTTTCAGGTAGAATTTTTCGAAATTCGCCCGATATTTTTACCTCCACTTTTAATTGCCGTTTTCTAGGAATACTTGTCTTCCTAGATGTTAATTATTCAGTAAATTTTAAGTTAAAAATGACAAGATTTTTCAATAATTTTTTTTTAACATAAAATTACTATTCCTTTTCTTCATTTTTAATAAAGCAAAAAAACTATTTCGAAGTTTATATATTATACTCGTATATATGTCGTGGGCACATCGCGTAAAACGGCTTTTCATGAAAAAACGTAATAAAATTGTAGTTTATGGTTAGATTAGGTTAGGTTAGGTTAGGTTTGGTTTGGTTTGGTTTAGTGAACAAAAATTACGACAAGGATTACGACGTTTGTAATCCGGCATTTCATGAAAAGCCTAGTTTTTTCATGAAGTGCCGCTGTTACACGAAAAGCCCACGACATATACATACATATGTTATAGTCAAACATCGAATCTCTGGTGCGTCTAGATTTGACTAGTTAAATCTCAGATCTGACGAGAAGTTACAACCAAAGCCGATGCAAAAGAGTAGCATGTTTCTGTCTTTGACTAACGATTATTAACCAAACCAAACCTAACCTAGGCTAGGCTAACCTATATTATCTAATAATCTGTTTGCCTAAACATACATCATCAGTCAAAGGTCGAAATTGAACGTTATTTCGGGGTTTGCCGGATAACTTCCGTCAAACCCAGAAAACGGCAATTAAAAGTGGAGTTAAAAATATCTGGCGAATTCTGAAAAATTTTACCTGAAAAAGGTATCCGAACGAAAGGACGAAATACGAGGACACAACAAAAAATGACACTTTTTTCCACCCGATTTTCCATCTAAGAGGAGGAAGAAACATCAAAATGGTATTTTCCTCTTTTGGGTGCGAACTAAAAAGTGAGAAATATTATGTTTTTTATTAATTTATTTTGTATGATTGTCAATAAAATAGTACGAGTATACACATAACAAACCTCGAATCAAAGTCATTTTTCTCTTGACGAAAATGATGTTTTCCGTCTCGGTGTGTAATCTACTATTACCGTTTTTAAGAATTTTTTGATCTTGATACAAAGAATACGAGGCAGGATATGCGTTAAACGAAAAATGCGTCCTAGGCCTAGGTTACGCGTGACGTCACTAAAAATAAATTTTAAAATTTATAATTTTTGTAGTTAATTATATGCACAAAATTGCTCATTTTAACCTACACTATTTATTGTGCAATTGCATTAACAATTTAACAATATTTATTATTAAAATTATTTATTATATGTACCTAGTATGTACAAACATACATGGACCATAAGAGTATTAGTTGGTGCCCCCAACAGCTCTAACATCTGTTATTGAATTCCATCTGCGCTTCTTCAGACACCATCACCAAACGGTTTATTGTTGTTTTTCTTTATATACTTAATTATTTTTTAAGAGTAGTATGAATTCTGTGCATATGATTCTTTAACATACATAAATTAATATTTAATAATAATTTGTATTTTTAAATATCACACATCTTTTCATAAATACTTATACAAAATTTTGTTAGGTATGTAGCTAGCAACATAATGTAATAAAAATGTAAAGTGTAATTAATTTGCAGATACATTTAATTAATTTATTAACAATTTAAATTGAATTTTAAACAAGTATAGTACATGCAAATATTTATGCATGAAATAAGACAATATTCATTAAAAATGAAAGTAAAAATAATTTTAATTGATATCTATTATTGGAATGTACGTGATATTTGGTGATATATATATGTCGTGGGCTTTTCGTGTAACAGCGGCATTTCATGAAAAAACTAGGCTTTTCATGAAAAGCCGGATTAAAAAAGTTGTAATCCTTGTCGTAATCCTTGTTCACTAAACCAAACCTAACCTAACCAAATCTAACCATAAACTACCACTTTTCTACGTTTCTTTCATGAAAAGCCGTATTACGCGATCTGCCCACGACATATATGTATACATATACATTGTGACGCATAAGTATGGAATAATGCAAATATTTTTTAAACGTCTAATTTAATTGAAAAAGGGAAAAGTACAAGTTGTTTGGTAAATTTTTCCGCATATTTTAGTAGATATGCATTTTTAATATATGTTAAAGTAATGCCGCCAGGGCTACCAACTTTCTTTTTTCAAATGAAACCATATAATACTGTTTATTTTATTTTTGGAATCCGCATGTGTTTCTTTATGCAATCACATAAAAAAATCAGGGTTAATACTACTTGATTTTTTCAAAAAAAACAGGGTTCTGTAAATGTATGGAATATGGGCATATAACTTTTGAACGGTTCCTCTAAATGAAACATCGTTATATAAAGACAAAAAATATTCAGTAGATTTTTTTTATTCTTTGCCAGTTTTAGATTTTTAATATCTGCTAATTTAGCGCCACTAGGGCAACCAACTTTTGTTTCAAATAGAAATACTTAGATATATTAAGTCACTGGGTGGCCATTTTATATACTATTAAGGGTACTTTTAGAAACACATTTCTCAATTTAATTTTTTGTGGCTTGACCGTAAAAATACAATAATTAATGTATTTTTCGCGAGCATACTTTCATACTCAAGTATGCTAAATTATGTTATATTAGAATTTTTGCGAGAAAAAGTATCTCAGGGGAAGCGTAATGACGTCAGCTAGGACGTCACGATAATATGTCAAATAAGATACTCAAACATAAGCTGGTTATGTGAGGTATGTGGTGTACCTGTGTTGTAAGCGTGTAGCAGAAGCATTTGTATTAAGCGCTTTAACCTCATTTTTTTAAACTTAATTTTTAAAGAATAAAAAAATGTGTTCCACGAGTAATGTGTTAAATTCTACTACTAAATTAATAGATTTGCCAATAAATTATAGAGGTTCTGATTATAAAATAACCGTAGATTATGTGCATTTAAAATAAGTCGGAAAAATGGAGGAGACATACACAAACATAATTCCAACATACCTAAACTACATACACGAGTATGTCGCGAAAAATAGATTTATATACATATATGTATATATTTTTGTGCCCATACACATTTGAAATCATGCCAGTGACTTTTTAAAAATTACCGGGTAATCTATGGCTTCTCCCTTTACAAAAACAATAGACGTTTTTTCTCGAGCTACCGGTTACTGTTACCTGGTAACTCAGCGGTTTCTGGCGGTAACAGTTACTTGAATGTTCGCAGAAATAAATCGGTTATATTGTAATTATGTAATTGTACAGATTTTCAACAAAACCTCAACCTCAACGTTGAACAGTGAACTTTTTAAAAAAATCATAATCGACATGAAAAAAGTACTAAAATTAATTATGCTTATGTCAATTAATTAAATGTGGTTTAATGTTTTATTTATTTTACTAAGGCCCAATCTATTCATCTCCTGATAAATTTATCCTGAACATAATTTCTATAGAAACAATTGTCTTATCTTAACAAATGTATCCAAGGAAGTTATAGGAAGGATAAAATTATCAGGAGGTGAATAGATTGGCCCTAAGTGATGTTAATGCAATTTCAATTTCAGCATCTTCATTATTTTATAAAATTGTTTTGAATTTAAGAGAATCCCATTTCAGAATAGACTCGCAAAATATCTGGTTTAAAGTTATTTCTACAATTTGTTCCACATTTATTAATTATGACATCTATACACTACTATAATAAACTACGCAGCTACTGAAACTGAAACACAAAATGACAAAGAAACATATATCTATAAGTCCTATATGGATAAACCATTGACCACGCCCCTTGCAATAAATAGTGGATGGCAATATATTTCTATCCTTCATTGTGAACTGAACTACACTGCGCATGAATCTGATTGCTGAAATGCAATTGGTTGGATGTAGATGTTTAATATTTGAAATTTGAATCATGTAGTACTATTTACTTCAAATAATCTATTTTAATTTACAACTTTGTTATAAGAAGTCGTGTTTTACGGAGTCTTATTGTTTTTCATAGTTATTATTAGTTGTTCTTTGTTGTTTGCTGTGTTGTGTTATTATAATTTGTTATTTATAATTTATAATAGTATACCAACTAAATGTCAAAGAAATATTGTTATTTTTGTGGCAGAATCCCAAAGGAATTTTCATTGCACAAGTAAGTAATAAAAAAATTATACGAATAAAAAACACAGTGTCGAGAAATTGTTATGGTACTAAAAATGCTTCTTTAAGGTTTCCAAAAGACGATAGTATATAGATATGGGAAATATGATCAATCCGCCGAAAGAAATAGTGCACATTTGTAAAGTGACTGAAAAAAAATACGCGAAATGCAAAAAGACCTTTTAAAAAAAACACATGTTAAACTTCTGGTGTTACTAAAGTTTTAAGAAGTATACAATTACAAGAATTATTTGCTGATTCAAGCTGTCTTAGGCATTCTGAAGAACAAGATGCCTTTGATAATCATAAGCTATTATTAATTAAGTTAATTATAAGTATATATTTAGATGTTAGATTTTTTATGAGGCTAAAAAAATGTCGTTTAAAGATGATAATATTAGAAGTAAGTATACTAAATTAATTTTATTTAAAAACCAGTAGTAGTGTAAGAAATATTATTAAGATTAAAATGTACTTGTAAATATTTAAATAAATTTTTGTAATTTGTAAATAAGCAGTAAGTACTTTGTATAAATATTAACAAAACTTTGGTATTTGATCTTTTTCTTTAATTTTGGCACATACCAACGATTTTTTTA